>JANHGN010002832.1:0-101342 GCA_024605025.1 Megaceryle maxima | reverse complement strand
ATTTAAAAAGCTAAAAAGATTAAGAAATTATAATATAAAAATGTATTCTAAAATAAAAGGTAACCTGAAGACCTCCAGAGTACATATATGATTAATATGTATTAAAATGTCATTATTCAGACTGTTAGATCCTGACACTAGATTTGTCAGTTTTGCAGATGGAAATCAAAGCATTTTCTCCTCTACATACAGGCTCCTGTATATTCCTTAGAAAAGAGAATGGATTTTACTTCTATTATCGACTGTATTCACCCCACACTACAGAAACCCTTAAGTGCATTAGGGGGTTGAGGAAATGAGCAGTACCTATAGTCAACAGATACCAACTAGAATTATCAGACTTCGCTTTTTTTTTATTATTTCCAGACAAGATGGAGAAGGAACTTACACCTTGGAAGAAGTGCTGTGAATAAGATGACATAGTACACTGTGTTCTCTGTTGATTTTAGTATTTGACCATGCACCACTGGCATCAGGGACTAGAATATAGAATCACAGAATGCACTAGGTTGGAAGGCACCTTCAAAAATCATCTAGTCCAACCCCCCTGCAGTGAGCAGGGACATCTGCAACCAGTCAGAGCCCCATCAAGCCCCACCCTGAATGCCTCCAGGGATGGGGCCTCCACCACCTCCCTGGGCAACCTGATCCAGTGTTCCACCACTCTCAGAGTAAAGAACTTCTTCCTAATGTCCAGTCTAAACCTACCTTTCTCTAGCTGGAAACCACTGCCCCTCATCCTATTGCTACAATATCATGTGGTGTATGTTAAATGATGCTCCACTCCGTGCTCTCACATGCTGAGTGCATTAAAATGGAAGTAAGAGCTCTGCTTAAGGCAGGATGAGCAGTATCATTTCTGTTTAGTGAATTCCCACAACTTGCACCTTGTGGAAGAAGTGAGGTAGAGTGGCAGAAGGCAAGGAAATCAGTTCCAGTGTGGTTTTGCTTTCAAATCAGAAAATACTGAAATAAGCACTCAGGACAAAGAGTTACCTTTTTCACAGCTACCCAACCTTCCTTCTTCCTTGCCAAGTCTATCAGCCTGAGAATGGGAGTGAGACATCAATTTGCAAATGGAGGTCGTATTAGGAAGAACAATGCCATGCATGACTAATGAAATCCTCTGATTCAGGAGGAAATTTTGATTTACATTTCAAATCAGTACTGATCTCTGCCCAAAACAGGTTTTCAGCAAAGGAGAAAGTGAGCTCTGCATTTCCGTGGAGATGGTTTGTGAAGCATCACATACGATGGGGCTAATCTTGCATATGTCATTCCTCACTATCAAAGTACACGTTACTCCTTGCTAAGGAGCACAGCAATTCATGAAAGCATTCTCTATTTTCCTGTCACTTATAATCTGCTCCATATGTATCTGAAGAAGTGAAGTCCTTTATTATCCAATTATTGATATTACTGTATATGGTTTGCTGCATTACATATAATTGAGACAGATTGTAGTCCTAAATACAGAATAGTTTTCATAATAGCTTAAAAGGAGAAAAGCAAGGTGATGCTTTCACTAATAAAACTTTCTCATCAACATTCTATTGCTTAAAATATCCTTCCCTTTAGCTATGAAAGGTTTGGTTAGCAAACCTCCCCCATGGTTTGACTTTTTTTTTTCCCATGCAGGTTATAAAGCCTGCAGTCTCATTTACAGTTCATGTGGGTTTTTTGCTTTCTTTTGTGCCCATAGCCTTGGCCAAGAGCAGCTTCTTACTACTCAACACAGCTGAAAAGGATGGGTTGTAGCAGTGAGACATACAAATGATTACACCAAAACACATGCAAACCCATGTGGCCATCGCTTCTCCGTTTACATAAACAACACCGCACTGAATGAGCAGCACCAAAGCTTTGGAAGGGGTTAAAAATATTTCCTCTGCTCTAGAAAAAAAGAAACAGAAAAAAGTCCCTCAGTGGAGCAGGTACCCAAAGTGTATGTCTCCACCAAACTGCGGGAATGGATGCGGTTCGAGACAAGCTGATGGGAGCGAGCGACAGGAACGTGTCTTAGCTGCTGTCTCATCTTCCCTAGTCCTGCCGATCCGGCACAGAGCGTGCCTGAGCTGGAGCCTGCTCTCATTCACAACAGACCTGTTAATGCCGCCGCAGCTGCCAGTCCAGATGTGCCTCCGTGGCCCCTGTGCGGATCCACTGTCTGCATCCCTTCGGGGATATGCAGGGGAAGAAAAAACTGAGATGGGAACTGAGGCGTCTGATGGCAATGAAGTTGCAAAAATGTAAATTAGGAAAGATTTTGCCCTGCTAAAATTTTTGTTACAGGTGAAATCCTCCCCGCCAGGCAGAACAGAGATGGACTTTCAGATGCTAACACCAGCAGTAGCTGGAAGCACTATTCCTAGTGCACTCTGCCTCTGAGCTTTGTGAGCAGACACTCCTAATTCTCACAGTGTTGCTATCACAGGTACAAGTTCAAATCATAACTGCAGGATAAATCTGGAAGCATGCACACTGGTGGTTGCACGTGAGGTGCCTTCTGCTGCCTGCTTCCACTTCAGAGCTTTCTGTTTGCCTAGTGGGGTGCTCTCTCCAGGTACGAGTATGGCATTAAATCCTAGTATAGGATTTTACAGATGACAGAAAGTACAAAGTTACTTAGGAATGTTCTATGTATAGAGGAAAAACGGCACCAAAAATATCTCATAAAAATTCTAATTCAATAAGAACTGGCTCAAACCCTGTCCTTATCCTTTCCAAAGACTAAAAGGTGCTTTGACCTTGTCTTCAAAGGTAAACTCCAGAGCGACTCACAGCAAACCACAACGTTTCCCTCTCTCCATAACTTTTTGCCTGGTTAGAAGTCAGCTAAGGAGAAAGCTGCCACTCACCTGGCCCAACACCTCTCTGGAATAGTCATGGGTGCAGAATAAGGGCATTAAAAGTGTTAAACTGAATTCTGTGGTTTAGATACAGACTAAAAGAGAGCAAAGTCAGGATGTGAAGGATTAGATCTGTTACTGCATTTAAAAAGCGAGTGGAAAAGACAAAGGAAGAGCCAAGTCACCTCTATTTGACAGCAGCTCCACGCAGCTGTTTTCTTTTCTGAAGGGAAGGAAGAACAGGGTTGTTTTTTTCTCCAAGTGCAAGCAGAAATTTGAGATAAAGATAACCTAATTATCTAAGTGGGTTTTAGCTCTGACAAGGTTAATGATCCAACACTTAGAAGTATGTGAGGACACATTAGTGACCATAAGCAGTCATAAACTTGGTTGTGCATTTAAGAGAAAGAAGCTCTGTAGTACATACAGCATCTCTTGTCATCCTGGTGAAACATTTGGCTACGAGATGAGTTGGGGAAAATAAAACCATTGTGTTCCTCTCCTGGGATCGCTGAGTTCTACCTGGAGATCCCCCACCTGAGTCCTGACAGCAATCCCATTTCAATTACAATATTGTATTGTTATTATTAATACCATTTTCTTGTTGGTTTTGTTCTTTTTACTCTAACGTACAGCACTCTAAAGGGTTGGTAAAGGCCCTGCTGTTCTACCTCAAGGAATGTTGAACTCAATAGTATACATGAAAGCATTTTTGAAGGTGACAGAAAGAAGGAGACTTAGGCCAGTTACCACATTGCAAGATACACACTGCAGTGTGAACTGGAAACTGTGGAGAGCTGAAAACTCTACCAGAGTTTTTTGGGTTTTTTTTTTTACTTTTGAGAAAATGAAGGTCAACTATTCAGAGAAAAGGAAGCACGTGCTGTGATGCCAGGTCTAGGTGATACAGCTGCCCACAAAAAGAAAGCAGACAGATGAAAAATGCCAAGGGAACAAACATCAGGTCTAGAGCAAGTAAAGGGAGAATAAACAGTAAGCTGACAGAGCAGACAAGAGAAATGTATCTGTCAAACACAGGAATTAAAAGAAGAGTAGAACCCAAAGAACTCTGTCAGTTTAACATAGGTTTTAAAGTGTTTAGCTTGACAGAACCTTAGGAGAAAAAGATTACTTCAGTAAGAAATACTGACGACCCTTCCTGCTGCACAAGGAGTCCTACAAGGAAGCCCCAGCAGGTTGGAGCTGGGAGGGGCCTCTCAACAGGGTCCAGGAATGACAAAAGAAAGGAGCAGGCTTAGATGAAAACCTTGCACAATACTGGCCTGAAAATGCAAACCCATACCAGTACAGATAGAAAGACAGATAGATCAGAAACTGAATATAAACAGGAACTGATTTCATTAAGTAAGCACTCGGCCCATGATAAGCAGGATATTGCTTGGGCAAACAGTGCACAGGCAAAACTTTTCCAAGAACAACTATATTCATCAGTTATCTCTGTTTAGATTCACTGTAAATATACTTTCCTAATGTATGTCACAATAATGACTCCTAATTTTTCTCTCTCACTGGATTTACAGTTTGGTAAGTATATTGGCTTCATCAGTGGGCCTCCCAAATTGCCACAGGCTATGTGAGAGCAGCTCACACCAGCCCAGTGTAAAAGGAACCCATTTCCACTACAGGCACTGCAAACACAATTCTATTTCACTCCTACTTGCAAATTCCTGGAGCTCCTTTGTATCATTTTTCATTTCTGAATTATTCCAAATTTACTGTCATTCTTTCTCATAATTTCATTGGAGCCTTTCATTGGTGCTTGTAGCAGAGCACAGCAACATATATTTTCCGAGTGATGGGAAACAAAACCACCACATATTCCCATACCAGCCCTGAGTGATCCACACCAGCTCCCTGCACAGCTGAATTTGAGCCAGATGGGCTGTTTTCAGGTTATTGGAGTGACTCCCACTGATTCTGGCTATAAGCAGACCAGGGGTCTGGCTTCCAGAGCACCTCTTCCTCATCTCAGTAGCCACCTCCTTTCTGGTTTCCCATTTTAGGCTCACACAGAAGCACCCTTTGGGGTATTCGATAGCTGCAAACTATAAACACCAGGAGCCGCCCATCCTGCCCCACGAGGTGCAGGCAGGGACCAGGCCATGAGTAGTGGGCACAGTGAAGGGGGGGCTGGGGTGCAGCAGTCCCGGAGCACAGCGAGCTGCTCCTCGCTAAGTCTCATCACCTTCTCCATCTTCCCAAAGCTGTGGCTGCTCCATCCTCTGCCTGGTGGCTAAATGCTACAGCTGCCTGTCAGTATCAAAGCAGGAGGTTAATGGTTACATTCACAGCAGGAGTCTTTTTCTCAGTTCACATCAAAATTGATGTGTCCTGAAGAGCCAGACATATATTCCTTCATGCTTTAAACCTCCCCCCCACAACTTCACTGGCAAATCTGACCGAAGGAGCAACACAACACAGGAGTTTCAGTGGCAGCTTCAAGACTCAGGGAAATTGAAGAAAATGCTCTGATTCATTTTAGCAATCCTTACAAGGTAAACTTCGGCTTATTTCTGTGATTATGCCACATAGATTTTTAAAGCTTATAAGGAAGAGTCATTTATGTTGGGCAAAGAGCAGTGATACTTTATTTCTATCCACGTATCTTGCCTTACTACAATGATAGCTGCTATTCTCTGCCCCTGAAATAAACCGAATATTTAAAGGACATAATTTTAGTCTTGTTTTGATTGAGCTCCAGTTAATTCATCTTCTTCCATTCCCTTACTCTGCTCGGCACTGAGAAAGCCTATACACAACACTATCTGTATTTCACAGATATAGGAAGCTATGGAAGAACAAGATGAAGAAAGAAGAACTACATTAAAAAAGATTTCACTGTTTCTGAAAAGATGATCATATGCTCATGATCAAAGACAGGAGGAAATCTTGTAGATGGCTGCCAATATCATGTAGAACACACTCAAGCTGCATTTAAATAAAGCACTAGGAAATAATTTAATAAAAATCCTTATGCTAACGCACTAACGTCCTTGGGGGAGAAGGAAGAAAGCTGTTGATGGTGAAGGCATGAAGGATGTGAGCTGCTACTGAACGAACCCGCCCCGCACCAGGAGGGGAGGCAGGGTGCTTACACCAGGCAGGCTGGCATGTTGACATGACTATAGCCTACCAAGGACCTGCAGAGCCTGTGGCTCGCTCACGGGAAGCACAGGCATTTCTACCGGCCACAACTGTATTACTCTGACTGAATTTACTCTGCTAGCACAGCCATGCCTCTCTGGGACTGAACTGGGGTAGCCAGAGCTAAGAGAGGTATCCACCAGCCTGCGGTTGTGCCTTCCAAAGAGCCCTCAGGTGACCGAAGTGGTTACTATCACAAAGTGAGCCCGAGCCAGAGCCTTTCCTCTTGTCTGCAAATGGCAGGAGCACAAGCACCCAAACACCTCTGCTTCTCTTGAGGAAGTATCTGACCGAGGAGAAAGCAGGCACTGTGGAGAGGGATGGAGAAAAATCTGCAGATGCCAGGCTGCTTTCTTGCTGCCAGAGCAAGGTGAAGGTGAAAGGTCTTGGTATAACTCCTTTTTAAAATTATTATATCCATGAACCAGGAATAAATTAAGAACAAATTAACAATAGACTAGGCAGAGATGCTCAGGAAGGTCCTATTAAAAAGTCAATGCATATAGAACTTCAAAAATGAAAAATCCATTATTGTCACTTTCTTCTGGACAATCCCCTTTGAATACAGTCCGGTATAAAAGAGCTTATTGTTGACTTGAATAAAAACAAACAAACAAAACCCAACAGCTGAATGAGAACAGAAGTGAGCTTGAGACCACAGTTCCCACCTGCACTAGCACATTGGGCAAGGGGGATGCAGGTTCCAGAAACTGGTGGTGACGGTGGCACTTAATCCAGAGGTGTTCACTACACAAAAGAGGTAACATTTGGTTTTCATGGGGGCTGAAAAGCCTGACAAACTTGAGCTTCTAAGGAGGGGTGGGGGTGTTAGCCCTTTAGCATCTGAGCCATTATTTGTCTCAGGCTGAGCATGCAGAAACTGAGCCCTCCTAATTCTGAGTGCAGTCCTGAAAGTGCTGACTTTAATTTCTTGACCCTCTGCTAATTTGCCGGAGTAATTTTTTATTTCCCAGCTCACTGCACCCGCAGGACGTACTCTGATAAGACGACTGGAGCATCTCTAGGGGAAGTACCTTTTCCATCCACAGAAACAAATGCTGTCAAGCTGGCAGACTGAACAGAAAGCGTTCACTTTACACCCAGAAACACCCGCCCCGGGCATCACGTCCCTGACATTCAGCTTTCGCTGCCTGTGGCTTTGCCCCTCCCAGACTCAGACTGCTACTACCAGCCATCCTATATTCTCACGTTCTGTGTATCTGCCAACAGATGTAGCAAAATTAAACCACAGCTGTTGGATAATGTCCTCAGTTTCCAGTGCTGTTTAGGTCTCTTTGGCCTACAATCTCCAAAGACAGATTCTAACTTCTGGTTTGCCTACGGCTTCAATCAGAGCTGCTCGCAGAGCTGTGTGTGTGTGTGAGCTTTACCCTGAAGTCACCGTCCTTCTTCCCTGTTTATAACAACCAGGCACTTCAGCACAAACTGTTTTTGACAGGGGAATAACTCGTGTACCATGTGGGAATATGTAGCACAAAAGATGTTCGCTTTGCTGGAATCTGCATAGGGAAAACTCTGCCCAGAGCCCTGACTGGGGAGCCTTGTCCAATCTGCAGCAAGTGCAAATGGACAAACAAATTATTTCCATTTCCCAAGATGCTCTGCAGAATTTGCACAGTTTCAAAGCTGGCTGGGAGGAGGAGTTTTACAAAGCCTTGGGGCAAGGGACTCCGAGGTGTTCTGAAATGCCAACAGGATTTCTCAGTGGGCTAAACAAAGGTTATGGTTTAATACAGGAGAAAGATCTCAGATAATCAAAAGAGATCTTAAGATTTCATGTCACTACTCACCACCTGATGCTACCAAAACATATGTTTTGTTACCTCCAAGGAGGCAGGAATTAATGCTGGATTTGGCAGTCAGTGGGTTTCTATTGCTTTTCTACTATTCAGCAATCACTGTCCTAGAGATGTCTCAATTCTCACACAGCAAAGAATGTTTTTACTGATAAAATTCCCCTAGGAATAACATGAAGTAGCATTCAATTCAGCCAAAAACATATGCAGGCATATTACCAAATTGTTAGCTGTTTTGGACAATGAAGAATCTACATATAATCAGGCTTCTATTTTTTTTTTCCTCCTTTTTTTGACTTTAAGAAGCAAATCCCATTCCCCTTTAGGCTTCTCTGCAGGGCATAAGAAGACCCTCTTGTCCGCCTCTATCGTGTAGCACGCTCATCCCTATCCTGGAAGCTGTCACTCAGCTGTCTGTGTGAGACAACAGCCATGGAAGCAGCCTTGTTGGGCTGTGAACAGAGAATGTTTTCTGTTTGTATTACTGGTGCTAAGTAAATATTAGTATTTTCTTGATAAAAGCAGTTCTTAGTAATGAAAGAAACCGTGCAGAAGGCATGAACCTTGATGTGCCCTTAATGCATTAAATGGGCAAGCTGAAGAGTCAGTCCAGAGACCAGTGCCTGGCTACTCCTTGCTCTGCCAGAGTAGATTTCTGCCGTGTTTGAAAGAGCGATATCTATTCCAAAAGATAATGCAATTGCTTGATTTTCTGTTTCTCTGTTCCCCAGCTTGAAATTCATAAAGAAAAGATTCCCCGAAGTTATTTAATAATAGGTCATTCTGAGAAAGACAGAAATGAAATATAATAGCTATTTTCTGGTACCAAGATGTTTCTGTGGATGTGGAAAAAGATTAGGTGATCTTCGCAGCTCCCTGATAAACCATCTCCTAGGATTATATGCAATCAAAAAACCCCCAAATCAGTCAGCCAATGCTTCTCCTAAATACTCTACGGTTCCCTTTTTTCCCCCAAGTACTATTTAGGATGGCAGAGCAGGGTGACTTGGTTGATTTTTGTGAGTTGAAATTCTGGAATTGGATTTCATTTATCCCAAGCTGTTTTACCAGCTATTCATGGATTTGGTTTTGTGAATTGTGGATCATTGCATGGCCAGTTCTCTTGCTCTTTGGCCTGATTTGGCATTTAACCTTCAGAAATTTTGGTGAGGGCTATTTCAGTCTTAGTTCCAGCTGCAGCACTGAATTCCTCTGTAACTATTGGCATGACTCTAATGCTTCCTGCCTCTGCCATTGCTGCCCCTAAGCAACTGCTACCACTTCTCCCTTCATTTCGGTCCTCTGCTCTTCACCACTGGCCTGGCCAGCTGTGACTTGTTCCTTGGCCACTAACCATAGGTTTCTATAGGGAAATGCCATTTTTAGACTTGTATTTATCCATAGGACCTCAGACTATCTTCCATATTATAAGCCACACTATAATGTATTATATCCCAATTTGCCCCCCTCCCAAAGCAGAACACCACTGCCATGTTCCCCATTCCCTTCCCTTTGTCCCCGAGGTCTCAACTCTATGCCCACATTTTTCTCCTCCACTTCCACAAACCAGGACCCCAGGCCACAGTTTGTTATCTCCTTAAGTAATAAAATTTGATTCTTGCTTATACTCTCCTTTACATGAGTCACCACTTCTAAGTATGCAACAATTTCAATGAAATCCATGGTCCTGTCTCCGCGCTGGTGTAATTAAGATGAGAAACCTCCTCCTTCTACAGTGTTAAGTAAATTGTTATCAGATGACATCTGCAGGATGACACGTGTGAAAAGAGGCAGTGGTCCCAGCTCACCATGCATTTGGCATTTGCAGGTGGTTCTTACCTGCCTGCTACTGCTCACATCGCTTCCCTTCAGACCATAACTCTGCTTTTGTAGGTTCAGGCCCTCAGTTAAATTAGAAAGTTATTACAGTTCTACAGAAAAATCATAAGGCCAAAGGAAGGTTAGCAAGTGCTACTGTATCCATGCTTCTTTCCACTGCTCAGCATTAACTGGGGCACCCTTGCTTTAGACACTGTTGTGTGCTGTGTGCTGGTTTTGGCTGGGATAGAGTTAATTTTCTTCACTGTGGCTGGTATGGAACTGTGCTTTGGTTTTGTGCTGGAAAACATTTTGATAATACAGGGATGTTCTCATTCTTGCTGAGCAGGGCTCACATGGAGCCAAGGCCCTTTATTCTCCTCATCCCCCCCACCAGGGAGCTGGCTGGGGGTGCACAAGAAGTTGAGAGGGGACACAGCCAGGACAGCTGACCCGGGGATGTTCCAGACCATGTGACGTCATGCTCTGCATAGAAGGCTGGGGGAAGAAGAAGGAAGAAGGGGTTATTTGGAGTGATGGTGCTTGTCTTTCCAACATGTGATGGAGTCCTGCTGAGTCCTGGGGATGGCTGGACACCTTCTGCTCGTGGGAAGGGTGGAATGAATTCCTTGATTTGTTTTTCTTCTGCGCAGAGCTTTTGCTTTACCCATTGAACTGTCTGTATCTCAACCCAGGAGTTTTCTCACTTTCACCCTTCCAATTGTCTCCCCCATCCCTCCAGAAGAGAGTGAGCAAGAAGGAGCTGTGTGGGGCTTAGTTGCCAGCTGTGGTTAAATCACGACAGTCAGGCAGGGCACAGCCTGACTTTTAGTTGCAGATTTATTAATTTATCCTACTTCCAACAGGATTTTGCAAAATCCTACAAGTACTTTCAGGAAAAGATATTTATTCAAAATCCTTCAGTACTTCCTTGAGGCTCATGAGGCTCTGAGTCACCTGATGTACTTAAGGATGCTCTTGCTCACTGCAGGGGGGTTGGACTAGATGATCTTTAGAGGTCCAGTCCGGCCCAAACTATTCCATGATTCTATGATTCCTTAAAGGTTAAGAAAAAATGTATTCAAATCTTACAAAACATTTCCCTCATCCTGTTTTGTGACTGAAAGGGGAAAAACTTGATAGAAGAAAAATCATAAAACATTAATTAATGAAAGAACAGTTCTGATGACCCCTTAGCTCTGGTCTCAGAAAAAATTGTGAGCAATATCAAGCAAAGAGAATTTAAATCTATTTATTTAGCTAAAGAAGAAAAAAGACTTGTTTTATAGCTTATGCTGAGCAGGGGTGGCTCACGTTTACTGCATGCTCCATACCCACTACCAGTCATGCTTCTTCCTCTTCTGACGTCCAAGACAAAGCCTCTTTCCCAAAGAGTAGTAGCTGGTTTGTAGGTCACCTGCTTTGCTTCCCCTTTGACTCTTCTGTACAGCTCTTCTGAGTTTTTTCTGTGCTTCCTCCTCCTTCTGCCCTTTTCCCACTCATTTTCTAGAGAGCTCTGCAGCTATTGAGAGACGTGTATTTTTAGCAGACTTATCTCCTCTCATCTACTTGGAGGCAAAAGAACATGATAGTGGGAGGGCACCACAGACAGACTGGACTATCATGCTTCCTAGTGGCAGCCTACCCTTTACCACCTTAGCCTTTGCGTGGTGTCAGGAGGGGAACCTTCCTGGCACCCACCCGTGTCCAAGTGAGGACTCAGAAACCCTTCTGCCAACACTGAAACCAGGTTTCAACCAAATGATACCATGTGCTTGTTTTAAGAGCAGTGAGATTTAAAAATTCTGACACAATTGCAGTTCATTTTGTTTTTTTCAGAGTCTTATCAAATATCCAGATAACAGATTCAAATCTTTTTTTTTTTTTTTCCCTGCAGTTCTGAGGTATAGAAACCTTTTTGTTCCCTTTCTGGTATAAAAAATGGGGTTTGGTCTGAAATGATTGCAGGATATGAAGTGCTAAGTAAAATATAATTTTGTATTTTTTTTAAAAGTGGGTATTAATAAAACTCAACGGACTGAAATACAGACATTTAGAGGCAGTAAGCTGCTGCCTTTGCTGCATATAGATGAAATGAGAATAGGATGCTTACAAAGTGAATTAAAAAGGCAAGACAAAAAGAACCTGCAATTTTTCCATTTCATGGAATCGTAATGTCAGTATTAGAACTACTAGTTTAATATGTATGGGCTGTTTATCAAGAAGAAAATTCATTTTGTTAAAGAGGGAAATGACCATCATTCAGTGGGTGGGACAGACTGGCTCTTCCACAGCACCTGGCTCAGATGTCACCTACTCAAGATGTCAGATTACATGGATGGGCAGGTAAAGGGAACATAATTGTAGTGCAAATTCATTTGTTGCTTAAAAATGGGACTTTGAAATATGAAAGAAAAATGGAGAGGACATGCAGAAGATAATATTCAAATTAAGTGGAAATAACTATAATGAATCAGGCTGTCAAAACCTAAGCTTAATGCTGGATACGTTCTCAAACCTGAGCATTAGGATTCAAAACATTTTGTTCATACCATTTTTTTTGTGCGTATCCTTATGTGGAAAGTGGACTAAATCTTGGATTTTTTCCTGATATATATATACAAAAGGTTAATGCATTCCACCACATAAAGGCCTTGTTTCATATAATTTGAGTGATTTAGCTATGCAAGTATTAGATATGCAGTGGGTAACTCCAACAGGAACTGTGGTTTAATATAGCCTAGTGTCAACGATCTGACAAACTGACAGGTAAACGAAGCCTATTTCAGTTAAAAATAAGAAAAAGGCAGAACAGCATGGTGTATTGAGAATAAAAGTTCATCGTTGGCTCTGCTCCTAGGTATACTGGCACGAATCAGAAGTAACTCCAACAAAACAAGACTGGAGAAGCAGATATTTGCTCTTGAACAGCACATGTCCTGGAAAGGGAAATTTAGTGTTCTTGTTATTTACACTCGCCTTTTACTGTCATCCTTTGGATTTTCATGTTTATTGTTCTACAGATTGAACTGTGATCTCAGGCAAAAATACATAATTACAAAGTTTTCTAAAACCTGTATTATTTAATTCACTGACCATCTGTTGGATAAATACCTAATTAATCCTCTTTGTTATTTATAGATCGTATCACTGTATGTTCCAAAAAAAGCTGCTTCAGTCTTTTGGGTAAATACTGAATAAATCTGAAATAAAAACGTTTATGTATTTTAAAAGTAGAATTAAATAAAGAGTTCTGAAGTGAAGCAAAGACATAAAAACAGTTGTGTGTTTGGGGTTTGTTTTTTGGGTTTTTTTGAGTCCTTTAGAAATGAGGGAAAGAATGCATGCCATTTGTTGCTCTTTTATACATGTAAGACAGGACTCAGACTCCAGAACTGCCTGTACCAGTGCTGTGGAAAGCATTTGGTGTGCAGAGTCAGAAGTAGGCAGATGAGCCTTCTCTGCTGTACACCTACCTGGTGTACACACACTTTGCATGGGAAGAGAAACGCCAACATAACAGGATGGAGCCCAACAAGGAAAAGCATTCTCGCCACTGCCGTGTTTGCCCACAGACAGCCCCTCAGGAGCACAGACTATTGCATATGCCATAAACAGGGTCCCAATCTGATCTTGACACTGGGAAGCTCATGGATGGGAAACGAATGAAAACAGACTGATAATAACTGGAGAAAGAAAACCTTGGTTTGCTCTAACTGTTCAGGGGAGGTGAGGTTGGGACCTTCCCTGCCCAAGCTTTTGCTGCCAGCCACAAAGGCAAAGTGCCTTTGCCAGCCGGAGTGCCTGGCTTTGCCACTGAGCTGTCTGCCCACCTATTTATGGCTAAAGCATCTCATCCAGCAAAGAACGTCCCCTCACTTCTGCCATACTTGCTATGCACAAGCTATGCAGGAGATCCATTTCCTGTACATTGCCCCTATTGGGGATGATGCCCTTTTGTGCTAGGTCAATAATACATAAGATCCTACAGATCTGTATTTTGCACAGTTGGCCTGTACAAGTCTTCCACCAAACATCAAAGCCCAACAAACACAAGGATGCTCCGTGCCTGCTGAAGAGGTACAGTTCTGATGATCGGATGTACTTCCGATGATCGATGTCTGCTCCTGAGTTCAGGGGCATTTCATACATTACATTTTACACAATATTTGCACAGATCTGGAAGGCAGTAAACCACTTCTTATTGGGTTACAGCTGTTCCTCCATGGTTTCTGAGCTTAATACTCATTAAGTGATTCATATCAACAAATTAATACGTGTGGTTTTATAGGAACCCACTCAGAATGCTAATTTTAGAAAGACATTTGAACAAGAAGCAAAATTTCTCTATATGCAATTTATGTATCCACTTGAAAATATGGTTTTGTAATGAAATGCTGAGAGATCCTTAATTACTGCAGCTTTAGCGGTGCCACCGCCATACTAAGAAGAGACCAACTAGAGAATAATTTCTTTCAGCAGAGATTTGCTGACTACACACCTGCTTCAGCAAATGAACACAGTATAGAGTGTCAAAGCATTTTTTTGACTTAGTGCTGCTCTCCCATTCTCTTGGTCTCGGTATATCCTGCACATGACTGACAAGTGAATCTGCAAAATAATAAAACGTGTGGAAAAAAAAAATAGCCTTCTAGTTAGTGTTTCTGCTGATGTATTAATTCACTTCCAGTGTGGTATCACCATTATGTCTAAGCAGATTCTATGAGAAGGCTCACTGAAGTGAAAATCAAGCCAATGAATCGTTTAATATGAACTAACGAAAACCAGATATAAAAGGCTTTCACAACTGGCTTGGAGCTTTAATTGTCAAGCTGATGTAAATTCAGAGCACTCTTAAGTAAAGCAAAGGGACTGCAATGCAGAAGATGGGATCGCTTTGTGATAATTGGTTTTAATTAAATAGTCATATAAACAGCTCTGTCCTGCAACATGAAATAAAGAATTTGCAAGGTAAAAGTTGGAATTGCTAAAGAGCGTGAAAATAGCAAGTGCATTATCATTTGTGCCTTCTGCCTTCAGCTTCAGCTGTAACTGCTGATGAATATATCTTGCTATATCCTAAATAATCAGTCTTGTCACTGTGGCATTTATTTTTGCTTGATCAACAAATGCTTCTTCACTGTACAACCTGAAATCCAAACAAACTGGGTATGACTGATTTCATCTGTGAGCCTCTCCCACTGTTACACTGCAGTAGAGCCAAGTCATGGACATGGGGAGTCCACTGTCTTAGGCTGTTTGTCCCTTAACTGTACTTATTAAATTTCTGCTGGGGTGAAATACTCCCCCACAGAGAAACACCAGTCTGATTTTTGAGAGATACTGAGTTTCCACATTGATAGGCACTTAACAAATAAGAAAAAAAAAAAGGAAAAAAAACCCCTGCAGAACACTTTTCCCCCCATCTGTGTCCAAGCAACACCAAAGATTTGATAGAAGTATTTTACATTTTATGTGTATGTATATAGGAGTTTGCATTCTACAGAACAATCCTGGGAAGCAGTGGCTACAGTACACTCTGCAGAGTTCATTCTCCACTCGTTCTTTCCTTATGGCTTCAGTGGGCATTAAATATTCAGATTCGATATTGCTTCCCACCCACCTTGCTCTCATCCTCTACTGGTGGAAACAGTCAACCTGTGGATGCTGCAAGGGAGGACCAAGCCCTATATTCCTAAAAACACCACGCTGAATGGCACCTCTTTTTCAGATTATTTAAATTCCGTACGGCCCACAAGAACTGAGAGACATATTTAACCAGAACTCAGAGTTATGTAATAAAAGCCATACAGAAAGGAGGGGGAAAGTATTGCCTCACACTGATGGGATTATCAAACCTTCATATTATGGAATTAAAGTTTTTATTACATGCAAAGACTTAAGTACCCTCCAGGATAGTGGTCTAGAGCACAGTTAAGTTCTGTTTCAGTAATCATCTAATTTTGGCAATTCTTCAGCTTTAAATAGATACTTTTAGCTAAAGTAACTTTTAGTTTTTTAAGATAAAAGATAAATCCTTGGAGGCAAATAAAACTTGAAAAATCATACCCATCCAAACCCGTACGCACTGATCCAAACTGAGGGAGGAAGAATGCCCTGGACTATGCTTCTCTTTCCATGGGGCCGTTCCACCACTCTACTAAAACCTAAATGCAGTCTGGCTATGTTCTCGCCCTCTTCTATCTACTGCTGGGACAACTGGTGCTCAGCCTAGCTGAGCAGTGGGAGTCAGAGGAATATGCTCCAAGCACCACAAGAGATCTTTACAGAAGGCTCTCTGCTATCATAAACACTCAGCTGATTCCCACATTGTGTCCTCTCCGTTTCTCTTGCACACAGCTGCTGGTGCTCCTGACTTCTTCTTGTTCTGAGATAAAGTTATAGGGGTCTCTTCATCCCTTTCAGAAACGTAACAGTTCTTTTGGTTCAGAAAGCCAGCACATTACATGGCCCAGAGATGAAGCAGCATAGGAAAACACTGCCCAGTGCCACTAAGCTCCCTTAAGCCAAAGGACAAAACCCTAAACTGAGTCATATGAACAGTGGAAAGCCCAGTGGTTTGTTCTGGTGCTGGTACAATAGCAGGGGTAGAATATGATGTCATATCAGCTCATCGCTGCCCAGATGACCACTTAGGGTCTTGCCTTCCAGGCTGAATCATGGTGTTGAGAGAAATGTTGTCAGAAGCTGCCAGAGAAAAATGGGTCCATAATCCACTTTTGCAAAATGTTTAGATAGCTGGAGAAGGTTTCTGCTGGTGTCTTGTGATTCAACCACACAGCTCAGAAGGACAGTTTTTCACTGGGCAGGTGGTCCTTTGGCTGTATAGAAGTCCTTACTGCTCTTGGTCTGACAGGAAGCTGAACTGCAGTTCCCTAGCAGCTTTTTGTGGCATTTGAATCCCATCCTGCTTGTTGAAATGTATGGTTTAAAATGAGCGAAGAATAATGTTTGATAGGTTCTATTTAGCATGCATGCTCATCGATCTCAGGGGAACCTGGAATAGAAAAGTCCATGAGGAAGGTAACAATCCATAAAAATCAAATGTAACAGTGTGCCTAATACTTAGTGGCAGAATCAATATCTGAGGGACTTTCAGTTTTGATGCCTTTGAATGATGCCACAGAAACCTCACTGCTGCCAGGCTGATGAATGGAGGCAGTGGAGGTGATCTGAGAAACACGGATGAAAACGAAGTCAGAATCTGGCCTCCCTGAAGAAGATTGACTTTAATAATTTCATACATGAAGATAAAGTAACTACAGGGAATGCAGTTTTACCCAGGGCACTCCAGTTCCAATTGATTTGGCCTGTCACATATTGGAAATATGCTTTAGCCCACAGACATCAGCGTTTTCATTGGAAAGGTTTGACTTAACTAGCTGACTTTGTCTGGAGATGCAACAAATCTATACCACAATTACTACTCAATTCTGAAACAGCAAAACACTCTGCAGAATGCAAAACTTTCTTTTCCTTCCAGCTTCTTTCTCACTTTCCTCTGTTTTGTCTGCTTGAGTGAAAACAAACAAAAAAAGAATTCAGCACATTTTGAGTTTTTTGCAAGACAAAGTTAATTCTGTGTTTTCCTCATATATCTTCATTATGCTGGGTGATATTATTAGGCCATCGAAAGCAAGCTGTTTAATGCATACAGAAGTACAAGTGCATATGCTTTGTCTCATTATTTCTCCATTTTCATTGGAAATATTAAAGAAAAGAGCCAGCTACAGCGTACAGATGAGTGGGTGAAGGACCCAGTCTTTGGAATCCACTTACCCGTATGTCTCCCCAACTGTATATTATTGGTTGAAGTACCCAGCACATACTCTTCAGCATGACTAGCTTTCTCCTGCCTGCCCATCAGCAGAAGCACCATTTCCTACTGCAGTTGCTCTCAGATGAGCACGGTCGGTCTCCTGGTGATGGTGGAGCACTCAGATTGATCAGTCAAGCAACAGTCTCTGCAGGCAGTGGCATTTCTGATCTTGATACTTGGTGGCCCCTGCCTCAGCTCTACCGGGAAAGCCTTCCAAGGAGAGCACAGGCTGTGGAAGCCCGTGGCTTTTCCCCACCAGATGGCAATGTGACAGCAAGAGGCCTACTTCATCTGGTAGGAGGGAAGCAAATCGTACTTTCCTTGTTGCAAGTCATTTCCACGTGGAAATTCACCCCGTTGCAAGTCATTTCCAAATCATTTCCATTTCACGGATGAGGGATGTGGTTGGAAGAGCACTCTTGCTTGCTTCTTTCTTCACCATGGTTTGTTTGGTTTTTTTTCTTTTACTCGGTCTTTCAATTTTTTCCTACATTACCTACTCTTGTTTACAGCTACAATGTTCATTTATCTTCTCTATATTAAAGGGAGCTTTCATTCTCTCCTTTGCATTGTAATCATCCATAGCAGAGTATAGTCACAACAAGACTTAGCACGTACATAAGGCTTCACGTCTTCAAAGCACTGCAACATTTTCCCCCACTTCTGCAAGGCAGGCAATCAGTCAGCTCTGCTTTACAGACAGAGCAAGCAGAGCAGGTAGGTAAGGAACACAGTTAAGGAGACACCAAATTAGTGGCACCCATGCTTCAGAAGTTGTTCCCAATCTTAGGTGTTGACCATTAGACAACACAACTCTGCTGCTGTATTTACAGCCATTTCTCTCTGTTCTTTTTCAAATGTCCAAACCGTGGTTTGTCTTTATTTTGGAAGTCCATTTCTTACTTCATTTCATGTCAGAATATGATAGGATTTTTTTTCCCTTACTTGTATTTCAAAGCAGAATTCTTTTGCTGCTCAACTAAAGCAAAGTTCTTCTTACTGGTACCTCTTTTTATAGTTCAAAGCAGGATTTTTTGACTTCTTGTAGTTCAAAGCAGTGGTCTTTCTCTTGTAGTCTAAAACCAGGGTTCTTTTTAGCTCAACCCTAGATAATTTGTTCATCTCAGTGAATTAGTTATGCTATACGTAAGTATTCTGGACATTAACTCTTTCCTTCAATACCAAGACTAATCACACCCAGTTTCAAAACCTTGCTGCTTGCCACCACCTCCTTTGGCTGGCTGTCTCTCTCATGGCCCCTGACATTCTCAGGTTTGTATCTACAAGTGATAATACTTTCAGTGCAGCCACAGCCATGCACAGTGCTCAGATCATGCTTTCAAACGGAGCTGCTCTATTTGTCTGATTTTGGGGGGAATGCTTGTTTTGAGACACAGGCTTGGCTACAATTACTTCCCACCATCCTCTGTAGCCCTGAAAATGTACTCCTCACATTCTTCCTGCTTTCTGAAGTGCAGAGGAATAACTAATCTGTGTTTCTCTTCCTTGGCCCTGATGGCCCAGAACAGCAGGGTCCTGGCTGGAGCTAATGACCAGCCCGACAAGCAATGCGATGAATTCGAGTACCTGACACATGGCACACTGGCTACTACAGGCTGCACTTTGAAAAACAGACTTTTTCCCTTCACTTCTTCATAATGTCATCCTTCTTCTGCACCTAACATAAATGAGGTTAAAAGTTTCTAATCCAGACAAATATTATCAAAAACCCCCCCAACATTTTATGAAATGTCTACCAGTAGGTACTTTGGGACAAGCTAAAATTACCAAAAGCAATACGGAGACATTAGCTTGTTCCACTGATCAGTTTTTAACCCTTACTTATCCTACATTTCAAAATACCTCTCTGTGGCATGTCGCTGAAAAAGATCTGTGCTCACCCAGTTCCATGGCACATTATAATGCTGTACTGAGAAGAAACAGAAATAACTGGGAAACATCTTTTTAAATCTACACAGCTCTTAGGAGAGAGGAATAAAACTAGAAAGACTGCACAATGGGGTCTCTGAAAGAGGTCTTCAGCTCTGGGTTACCTCCCCGTGTGCTTGTTTTGCCTACCAATTGCACCTTGTGCCCCCTGGCCTCAGTGATAGTACTGAGCAAGGAGGAGTATCTACAGAGCTGACATGGCAGAGGTAGAATGGGCCCTGCAAATTAAGAGAGTTTTTAGAACTCTGCTCCAGAATATCCAGGAAGTCTTTGCTTTCCCATCTGCAAAATGGGTTTGATAATCTCTCTGAGAGGTGACAGAAGCTTATTATCTCAGTTAGTCATACCATCAACTAGTATAAAAGTGATGTGGCTGCATCTATCATGAATCTATTCTATCCTTACACAGACTGTATAACAGAAATAGATCTTGGTCTTTGGTTAATAATACATAAAGTGGCATAATTTTAAGCGTGGAAGATTAAAAATCTAGAACTCCTTAAAATGATTTACTGTTCTGGCAATTGAAAACTGTTCCTACCTCATCGCGTGTTCTGTAGTCTGAGTGCTCATCTGGTCTCAAATGTCACCACACCATGAAAAGCAAGAAGCCTTGGGATCCCCCATTGTGTGACTGGGGCTTTATCATCTTATATAATTGTCCATTTCTTGTCTGCTTGTGTGCTGAAAATCAGGTCTCACCAAAGTTAATTTTTTCACCTAGTACTCCCTCTGCTCCTTTCTGAAGCAGAAAAAACAGATTTCCTGTGAATTGGCTAGAAGCTCTGTTAGCTTTCCTCTCTCTCTGGAGGAATGCATTTTAGTCATGGGAGTGCAGCTGATAATGGCTGTAGAAATAACACTTCAGCTGAAAGTTTCTTTAAGCACTACTTTGTCTGTCACCTGAGAATTCTCAGGAGTAAAAACTGTTATTCTACCTGCACTGAAAAATGTGTGTGTTTTTGAAAGTATTTCTCTCTCACCCACAAGTATGCACACACAATACCTACCTCTGCTGAGCGAAATGCACTAACACTTACCAGTATACTCCCATTTAAGTCTTCCCCAAGTTTCTCCTACTCCTTTTTGCTTTATTAGTAATAGACTTGTTATTTTCCAGAAAGAATATCCCTGCCATTTAATATGTAGGCATACAAAGCCCATCTTCTCAGTCTTATCTGACAGAAAGAGTGATCGGGTCCCCAGAAAGACAGAAAAATAAAGACAGGATTGCTCTAATGTGGTACCAATGACTAGCAGCACCAATGACTCCATAATTGTATTTACCAACCTTTCTATCTACAGTTGGTGGAAAGCTAAGAAATCGCATTAAATTATTTTGAATCAAATTCTCTTTGAGCCAATACATTGCTACCTCCCAAAAGAGCAGCTGTGCTCATAGCACTCAGGCACAGGGAAGCCAGCAGAGCACGCGGCAGCGTGCACGGCAGCCCAGCAGCATACACAGCTCCCATGTTGTCACCACTCTTGTAAAATATTGGGCTCTTTTATACATGGATAAAGGAGACATGAGAGCTCTAAGATCAACACTACGGAATCTAGTTTATCCCCCCGCATGTTGTTTCCTAGCTGTATCCTGCATGACAACAGCCAGCTCACTTTCAGGTACCAGCTAACGATCCAGAACCTTTGCTTTCCCTAGCATAGCTTTGCCTAGATAAATGCAACAGAAAACAAAATATATCCGGTGTTTGGAGTGGAGGTAGATGTAGTGAGTTCACAGGGAGTTTAATTTGCTGTAACACAGTTGCTACTGAGGCTGACCTCAGTGGTTCAACCCCATGAAGTAGGCACATAAAGGGCACATAAAGGGCTGAGGACCTGCACGCGGACAGCCTGCAAAATTCACACACCGAACAGCTCGCCAGGAAAGAACTAGGGCCTTGTTTCCCAACAGCTCTCCACAAGGTGACCTGAGCATCAGGATGGACTACAACTCTCACAGTAATGTGCCCTGCTCACCGTGGAAACCTTCTTCCAGGAAAATGCCATCATCACCACAGCAGGTGGGAGATAGCAGGAGCTGCCTAGGAACTGCCATTAGACTGTTCCTGAATGGGGTAAGATGTGCACCCTGCTTAAACCTCTGCCAGGAAACAGTCCCTCTATTCCCCCCCTCACCAATCACTCTGCATAGCTCTCCTTGCAAAAACATGTCTGAATGACTCATTTGCAAGTAGTAATTTATCAAATTGATTTAGTCTCATTTCCTGTTTGTGGGACTATCCACATGCAAGTCACGATTTCCTCAAATTTATTCATTACCCAAAGTTAATTTGGTTTAACCATGTGGACTGAATATGAACTGTTCTCTGTATTTGATCTCTCTTGCTCCAAAAAGATTGGCAAATAATTGTAGGAGATTAAATCTATCGTGTGGCTTCACTTCTGCTTCTTGACCAAGTGAAAGCAGCGTTGGATGTGAAAGCAGCAAAAAGGGGGTTGGGTGGAAGCCTTGCAAGGGAGTCCAGGAATGAGAAGAACAGGATGGCTCTGGCTCTCACCTCGTGTGGAAATGACCACTAGCTGGCATGCACAGGCCCAACAGCATCGCCTCTGCTCCTTTCACTGACTGACATCCCCAAGCAGATCTTTCACCAGCACAGATCAAAACCGAGCCACTGAGGAACTGGTCCCCAGTATACAGTCCTCTTTGCTAAGAGCTTATAACCATTATTCTTCCCTCACAGTAAACTGCAGCGTATCTTTTTCAAACGCCATTATGTAACGTTTTTCTGTGACTGACTCATCTCTCTGGTATGTCACTGCTGTATTAGTAAATGCATCGAAGATGTTCCTGATTTAAACAAACAAGCAAGAGGGCAATCAGTCCCTACATACCCAGGCAAACAATCTAGAAACTGAATTATAGATAGGCCTAAAGCAAATGTATGAATGTGTTCAAGCTGATTTGTTGACTCAGTTCTATAAACACCTCTTGGATTTTAATCTACAGTCTTCCGATTTCTGGTTTTATGCATCATTCTATTTTTTACAATTCATCTTTTGTGTTAGATTTCTTCATGTATTTTGTCATTCAGAGGCTTATGAATGCAGCACATTTCAAGATGTGGATGTGATATATATCTGTTTTTCTCTGGAAAAATAAAGACTAAAAAAAACCCACCATAAAAAGTGAAGAATATATAAAACCCAGCAACAGCAGCATCTGCAATAACAAAAGCAACAAGGCTTGCTATTCATATCTGAACCAACCCTGCATTTCCCATTGTGCTTTACCGAGGCATCTGATTTTATCTAGGCAGTGTCTGTCTCTCTCTGTCTCCTGCACTCTCCTTGATGTACATCTCCACTGTGGGTTGGTCTGCAGAGCCTTCCTGCCTCTTCCACTGTCACTACAATCAAGTTAGACCTGCCAGTTAGTCTACCAATGGGTTTAAATAGATGGTGTAATTGCTTCGTTTACTTCACAATCTTCCTAACCTTAGAAACATAAAATAAAATACTTGGGGGTTTGGGTTTCAGAAGAATGGGTTACACAAGCTTTTTAAGACTGAGGACAGCATCTGAGTCCATGCAGCTCAACCTCAAATGCAAACCATGGGGAAAAAAAAAATCAACACAGGAAAGAAAGCAGTTTTAGAATGGTAGCTTAAAAAGAAACAGGTGGCTTTTTCTAGCAATAGAAAAAGTAAATTGTATTGATTTTACCAGGCACAACTGTGATGGGTATATGGATGTGAAAATAACTTGGATGAAGTGTTTACCTATTTGCGCTTTTGTTTGTATGTCTGCATTTTCTTCTCCAAATAAACAGTCCCTCAGTCCTTCCTTCCTCTTTCTTTCCACCTTTATGTCCATCCTAGCAAACCAACAAATGTTTAAACTAGCAAGCTACTCTTATTAACCTGCTGCGGCTCCCCATGATGATGGTGTGTGCTCAAAGGAAGTCAGAGCAGATACGGTCTGAATAAAAGCCCACAGATCTGAATTCAACCTATTTTACATCTGGTTAACACCAGCACAACAGAACGGTCGGGTGGCTCATCTGTACAGTGTGTCTGACTGTCCTGGACTGGTGGTTTATCAACTACTTTTGTACGCACGGGAATTTCATGCATATAGATATTTTCTGACCTGATCATAATTGCTTCATTTAGCTCCATAAATCAATTTTGGCTATAGCTTTATCTAAAATGAACTAGATATGGAAGCAGATACATTTTGTATTACTGGTTGTTTAACCACATGTGCAAGATACAGCATCTCAAATTTATAATTACAAATTGAAGGCTAAATCCTTAGCTCCTTTTTTTTTCTTTCTTTTTCCTGAAGTAAGTTTGGTAGCCAGGCTTTATTAAACCCTTGAAATAAATGACTCTGACAAGATCTCAATGAATTCTTCTGGCCCCTGGATCTTTCCCTGGAAGAGCAGAACACAGTGCCTCCGTGGTTCATCATACTTAAACTCTCCTCTTCTTTTTTTTTTTTAATCCATGTTACTTTTATCTAGCACCCATCCTACATGTGTGACAAGCAGCTGAAACTAGGCTGTTGTTGGTTTCTAAATATACACCACTGTGTGAACACTTCCACATAAGTACTGATCCTCAAGTGAAGTGATGAATTCAGCTGCAAACATTATATTAGACCCATTCCATTAAGTTCATTGCAGGATCCATTTTAGACACAAATGACCTTAAGGTTACCTGGTTCTTCCTCCTGCCAAGGCAAGACTGTCTATTTCAGTGCACTTACCTTCCCCTGCTTTTCAGGCATCTCAAGAAATAGGTCTTTTAGCACATTTCAAGGGAAACACTTCCCTTCTGAAAAGCAGAGATATTTACTTTAAATTCTCAATATTAAATTTAAATTCTTTCCCATCCAGACCTACTGCCTCTCTGCAGTGTTCAGGATCAGTATTCCAGGGTTATTTGGAAGTTCATTAGGACACGTCCCTCGCTGAGCTGGGAAATGCTGGATCTCCATTTGATCGTGTAATGTTAGTTCTCCCCCATCCCGAGAAAAAGGATAATATAGGCACAGACATGTAAATACCATTCACATTTGTTTTTCCTGAAGACAGTGAGAAACTTGGGCATGTTCTTCCAGGCTGGATGCAGTCATCTCAAAGTCTTTGAGACTGAGACACTTTGCAATGGTACTGAAGTAAAACAGCAACACCCTTACTGAAGCCAATGGTCTGGTCAGGACTGTTAAAGGCCTGCACAAGAGGAGATCAGCAACAAAGGAAATACATAAGGTGCAAATGAAGGCAGAACTTGGATGAAGATCTATTAACTTTTCTCTTCTGGTTTGAATTTCATTTCTTGCTCACAGTTCTATTCTCTGTTCTTATTTCTCTCCCCAGTGGTGTTTGAAGTTCCTTCCAAGCCAGGGTCTTTTCAGCCAGTTTCAATCCTTTTGACTGCACTCACATCCAAATCAATTTGAATTATTGCTTTTTTTTTCTATTCAAGAAAGGTTATGCATGGTCAGTCTGGTGTTTCTAGGACAAAAGTCAAACGAGCTGCCCGCAGACTTCTCATATTGCTTGCTATTTGTATTTGAAATCTCACAGAAAACGAAAATTATTTTCTGCACAGTGCATCTGGGAACAATTGATAGAGTTTATGAGAGCAGCAGAAACTCGAGGTGTATTTAAGCAGGTTTTGGAACACTGTAACAAAGGCCTGACCCCAAGCCTGCTGAACCAAATGGTAGAAAATTCTCACTGATTCCTGTGGTCTCTTTGGATCAGTCCCTTAGTCACTTAAGCCAAAGGACACAGTAAGGCACTTCAGTAATTAGCAATGCCTGACTTCTTTGCCAGTGACACAACCTCTGGGGGCAGGATATGTACTCTCTGTTTTCTGATTTACTCAGCCTCAGAGCAGGGGCAAGGAAAACTCATTCTATGTAAGTACTTTAAAGTGATTTTAAAGCCTTACTCCAGCTCTGATGGCCCTGTGGCTTTGGAGGTTGTATATGGACCTAAGGTGATCAAGGATGCAAGATGAACCCAGACTACTGCTCCTTCTGTGCGTATGAGATTCGTACACCAACGCTTTGTGACAGTAAGGATGCTGTGGAGAATGAAGTATCAAGGGCTAAAAGATTTTTCACTGACAACAGTAAGAAAAATGTTGAATTTGTGCACCAGTTTGTTTCATGGAAGTCCTCACCTGACATGTTTGTTACTGTAAAGTGGCTTTGAACTGCCATGCCTATTTCCCCAGCCCAGCCCAGCTTGTTGCTCAATCTAGAGCAGCCACCACCACAGAGGTGAGAAGCCTCTGGTGCACTGAACAGCATCTAGAACTTCTGTCAAGTTTTCTCAGACTTCTTAGACTCCAGAGTGTATCTGTGGAATTCTGTGGAAATGATGGTGTTCTTTTTCAAATAACGTGAATAAGAAGAATCTGGCCAACACAGTTGAGCCATATTTTATATGAGTTTTTTTTTTTAATATGCTATATATTTCTAAATATTATATGTCAATTGGCAACTAAATTCATTAAAATATCCTGGGGCAAGGCTTGTGTAGAGCTCAGGGAAAAAGAAGTCCAAGTGAGCAATGAATAGGGAGCTCAGAAGAGAGGCAACGCTGTGTTTGGGAGAAGGTGGGTGAAGCCCCAGGAACCTGCTGCCTGGGAATGCCACAGAGGAGAGAAGGGCAGTAGCAGAGGTAGGTGTGTACCACTAGCAGAGGCATCCAGCAGGCATGAAAGCAAGAGAAGGCAGCTTGGGCAGTGCTAAGTAATTGCAGTGTTAGTAGGATACATGCTGTTTTCCCTGGGAAGAGATTGCTTCGAAGCACCTTTCTCTTTACAGGTATCTTCGTAGTATCACTCCATTATCACAGTACCCTACAAGTTTAAAGATCATTATTTATCCCTAGAGTTTATCATTCCAAAGGTACAGATCTGAGGACGGAGGCACAGAATCAGATTGTTGCACTGCCTATGTGCTTGCTCGGAGCACTCTGGAGGAGCTGAGCAAAGCTTCTGCATCGATTAAAATCCCTTCTTCTCTTCAGACTTGCCATACAAGCAGATGAGCTGCCCATCTCAGTCCATGGTGCTGTAAATGACCAAAATATCTAACAACGAGCGTATACGTACACAATTTCTTTACATACATGCTCTGTATTTACATACAGAGCATTGCTCCCAGGACTAGTCAAAGGTATTGAAAAAAGCTATGGGAAAAGTGCACTGAGGGCACTTAAGGAAGTGAGAGCTCTTCTCTTCTTCCAATGGGCAAAAAAATGTGGTGTTACATTTGAAATTATCTCTGGCTGGCCCTCTTTAATTAAAGCTGGTCATAGCTGACCTATTCTTCATCAAACGCTAATCCATAGCTGCTTCTGAGACATCATCGGGTTCAGAGTCTGGACCTGAATCCCAACCAACTCCACACTATTAGGCAATGATGCAGGAAAAATGCTGTTTGCCCCCATGCTAGGTTTGCTTCTGTAATTATCATGATTAAAGGATCATGATTAAGAGAGAATAGAGTTTACAAAAGGGCTGGTTAGTGTTTCTAGCCACTGTTTGTACCCATAATATTAAATATAACTTGTAGACTGTGACTTTTCTGCTAAAATCCCCAATTTTTTCTTCAGGAAGCAGTCCGGTTAGTGAAGAATTAGCATTGAAATATATGAATATTTTATGTCTAAAGTGTGATAGGCACATATTTATTCACACAGAGTTTCTCAAAGCTCAGCATTTATGCTGTTTGCTTTGCATTTGACATCATCTGAATAATCTGAAAGCTCCCAGGCATTTTATACTTGATAAAACTCATGCTTTCCCACTCAGATGTGCCACAAAATTTTCAGACTTATATCCTTCCATTATTTCAGCTTAGCAGCCTTAAAAAAAAAAAAAAAAAAAAAAAAATTGCATCAGTCCTTGCAACTTTTTATTCAGAGAGCCTTGTTTTGTCTTCTTTATGCCTTCGTATTTATGTGAGGGCTTCTGGTCCAATCACGTAAGGTGTTGACTAGGCTATGCATATTATTTTCTTTACTCAGTCCAAACAAAGTACTTATTGATACATGTATTTCTTGTGAAAGAAAACAGCATCCTTCATCTAAGTGTAATGAGATATGCTGCGGGAATGCAGACTGGGACTTCAACCTTCTTCTCTGAACTGTTAAAGAAACCAGAGATACTTCACTATTTTTCTTCTAGTGCCTTGGATAACAAGTGCTTCCCCTACACATCCTCCTCTTATTCTTTTATTCTCTTTTTCTCCTCAATGCTATCCAAGAGCCAAAATCCTCCTGAAGAGAACTTTCTTTCTTACATCATTTGAGGTTTTCCCTACTCTATTCCCCCATATCCCTGCCCTATTTCCTCATGGAGTTTTCAAGAGGCAACAACGTAGAAGTTCTCACTCATGCCAAAGACCATTGGGGTTCCCAGGCATCCCTGATGCTGGAAAGAGGGACAAAGTCATTGATCCCTGCAGAGTCGCTGCTACTCACTGCAGTTGGCAGGGATCCACCCGAGGTGGTTTGTTCAGCTCTGAGGTCCCCCATCATGGACTGAGCACAGGACAGCTGATTCCTCCAACCAACCTCTTCAGATTCTCTACTGTATCAGACATGACCTGTCTAAAGACTTTCTGAGGCCATGTAACTGACAGGATATAATACACACAGTGACTCGTTCCTGGAGCACATCACTGTGCCTTGGTTCTACAATTCATCGTGGTGGTGTTACAGACAAAGTAGGAGCAGGAAGGGTGCACAGGATGCACCAAAGCTACTTTATAATCCTAGAAAATGGAGGATTTCAACCAGAAATTTCCTAGCAGGAGAATACACTCTTACAGTAGCAGCAACACACATCCTGACTATAAAAAAGTGTCTTCCTTGTTTCCGATTCCTAGCATACGAAAGTTTTGTTTAATTCATGCAACCCACATTCTGATATATGAAGGGTACACATTTCTTTTACCTTTGGTTTTCAGACCTATTCAAAATCCACTGACTATTTCCAGTATTTAGAAATGATGTTTGGAATAGATTTTCATGTCTGTTTTGTGGGGGTTTTTTTGTGTTGTTTTTTGGTTTTCTGTTGGTCTAGGCAGCCTGGAGGATTGGGAGACCTAGTTCTTGCTCAGAGAATGAGCAAGCCTTAAGATTACTACTGTTTTTCTCATTCTGTTCTTGTTCAGTGCGAAGGAAAAATGTAAGGCATCCCCTATTTCATTGATTATCATTTTTATCATGAGATATTATTATACCTTCGTTATCAACTACAACTTAAGTATCTCATTCTCAGTCCAGTCATGGCAGCGTTACACTTTGCAGTCCTATAGCCTGCCTGGGATGCTCACGACACAGACAGAACCCCATGACACTACTGTATGGAAGTGCTGGTTATAGCCCTATGAGCTACTCTGACATGCTTTTGAACCCCATCTTTATACTTCCTTTACAGTCTCTTTCTTTTTGTTCCTTCATACAGACCATTTGCCATTAAAAGCACTTTCCAGTGATAATGTTCCTCCACTTACAACATCTTGGATCCAAACAGCTCCCAAAGCATATTACCAACTGGCTTTATTGCACAAAGGAGCTACTCAGAACTAGTTTCTTTTGGAGTAGAGCCATATTTGAAGGAAAATGCTTCCGCTGCTTAACACTGAACTACTATCTTAAGCAAACCTTCAAAACTAGTTGCTTACACTAGGCACAGCCCTGAGCAAGGGGTGAGTGTAAGCATCCCAGAAATAGCCCCACTAAGCAGTGAACTCAGTACATTTTCATGTCACAGATTCTGCACAGGGAAGTATTTTAGTAGTGGTGTCTTCTGAGGACACGTTATTCCTCCTTTTAGTTTCCTTTGGTAGCAGCCTAGACTCCCAAGAGATAATGAGGAATATGACATGGGTGCACAGCTCCTGCACAATGCAGAATCCTGATTCCTATGAGGTTAGCATATAAAGACAGGCTGAGTCCATGGAAGCAAGCAAGGATGCCCCTACAAATACCATCGTGCTACATAAAGCCTGTAGAAGTTATTTCAGCAAGAAGACAGGTGATCTCTGGGAAGAGGCTTTTAAATTTTCTTTCATCCCAAGTAAATTCTTTTAGCAACCAGTCTGATGCTTCTGAATTTGACCCTGAATTATCAGTAGTAATCAGCCCATGTTTGGGACTGGAGAAGGCCTAGGCAACAATTCCAGTGCTGAAGCACAGTCTGGTGGAAAGTCTGTCTCTGGGGAGTATTACAATGGTGTGAGTTGCTGCCCTGGCCTTGCTTCCAATTCAGAGCGTATGTGAACCAGATCTAGAGACTAAGGTCCTCTGGTTTTAATACTTCTTCACTGAACTAACAAAACAAACCTCATTGGGGATGCAGATTCAGAAGCAAGAATTGCAATCTGCATCTCTAAGGATCACAGATTAGATTTGCCCTGGAAAGAAGATTAGATTAGGCTCCTGTTTGAGGAAAATATTGTAAAGTAAGGCTCATTTCGACCATGATTCCTTTTTCAACAGGAAGCAAATCACCACATACTGCTTCTAAGGATAATGTCTGAAAAGTCAGATAGCTTGTAGTATGCTAAAGCAGGAGTTCAGGCATTTTTAATTATATGTTCCTGCTCTACTGGAGAAGTTTATGTTTGCAGTAAATAAGAACTGCTTAGAAAAGACTTTACATTTGTTCAGGTACGTGATCTTATACCAACCACTGTTTTTTAACAGCTTTTGTGAATGAAATATAAAGCAACTGATATAGCAATGGGTCCAAATTTAACCAACATGATCCCCAGGAACCCCAGTAGAGGTTCAATGCAAAGATCTCAAAACAATTACTCAGCAAAACTATTTTCATTGTAAAAAATACAAATAAAATCCTTCTATGAGGAATGACTAGTCATGCTTCTGTACCAAAGGATGGGTGACAGCTTGCATGCAGCCAGAGCAGCAGGAAATAAGTCTCTTTCTTAAGTAATTGAAGGTAGGGGGAAAACTCATGCTCCTGTGAAGATCATTACTGCAAAGACTGCAAGTAAACTGCAATCTGACATGACGTGTTGATGAACAAAGAACCGAAAGTTTAAGAGTGAAACACGTTACACATAATTAAATATAGATCCTTACTAATCAATAGTAAGTGCATAATTATGTTTCTCAAGGTTCGTTAGGCAGGGTATTGTAAGGACACACAAGAAACAGAGTGAAGTAGACAAACTAGAGAATCAAAGATGCAGTGCTACCAAGACTGCTTGCAGGCAGCTGCATCATACTTGAAAGGCTCACACTGAAGTTTTCACCAGTAGTGTCACTCAGGAGCCCCCAGGCAAAGCTATGAAGGCCTCCAGGATGAGGCAAATCCACTCAAGCAATGCTGCAGAACTCCAGCCACGCTGTCCTGGTCTATCTTATTCCAGGGTATTTCTGCAGTTCTACACTTTGAAGAGCAATAAACGGAACCAGTCCGGATTCCTTCAGACACTGAACATTGCTTTCTTAAGCCAGGTTTGATAAACCTATCTCTCTAAAACAGTGATATGAAAACTGTTTAACACGTAAGACTAGAATGCTAATTTCCCTGATGGAAGGTTCTGCTGCAAGCCTACATTTTAACCACTAAACACAATTACAACACAGACAGTATTTAGAAGTGCTTTAAGCAATCGACTAAGCGACGGGGTAATCTCGTCAGGCAGGCGTGTAAGTGCCACTCTGCCTATCAGACAGAAATACCAAGCAATGTGGTTGAGTATTTATGCTAACTTTGGAGTTCAAAAAATCAACAGCCGAAATACTCTCCTCCCACAAATTACATCTATTTTTAAAGACAATTCACGTGAAAGCACCTTCGAAACTTTTGATTTTGTCATGTTTTGTCCAGCTGTTTTGATCCTATTAATTTGAGAAGAGTCCCACGCCCGTGTGCCACCTCTCAACAGCAAGGGAGCCCCGTGCAGCATCCAGGGAGCGCCCACACCTCCCTTCTGCCTCTCCCAGCACTAGCCCCTGCCCAGGATGCAGACAAACTGCAACGCTGACTCGGAATGTATAAAACCTGATGAAGTGCCAAGGCTCTGGCATACACAACTTTGGGGTAAGATTCTGTGAAACATTTTCCCATAGAAGCTGTAGAACATTTTGCTGTAGCTCCCTGTAATTGGAATTCCTTTGACTGAATTCCTACAGTAGCTATAATCAAAATACTGGAATTACTTTAAGTTAGTAAGAAGAGACAAGTGGAAGGGGAAAAAAGTCTATCAAGTTCAAATGGTGCCAGTGAAGGCAGTGGTGTTCCAAATAGGCCTGGACAAATCTTTTTGTGGGCTTTGGTGGGATTTTTTTTGGCATGAAATCTAGATCATCATCTTTATAATCGTACAGAGACATACTATACTCATGCTGATTAAACTTGACAAGAAGCCCAAAAGCACATATGCAGTGTATATATATGCCATATATATATACACCATATATATGTACCTATACTGAATTTAGTTAAGAGAGTAAGAGGAAAGAATACCAACTAGATAGAGCTTCAGGTGAAGATTTCACTTCTACCCATCTGCAACTGTATGGCCTGAGGAACTCTCTATCAGTTTTTCTCTTAAACACAAAACTGTTACTTGTGGGTTTTCTGTACCATTTTGAGATTTTCTGATTAAGAAGTTTTAATCTCCACAGACACCAAAAGTTACTCCAGATAACCATCAGATTTTTACCAAAGAAGATTTAAGCCACAAGGATGCAAAATAGTAAATATTTTCTCACACAAACAATTTATATTTACCTTAGCCGTAACAGTAAGTTCAGCAGGACCACCAAGGTAAACAAAAGCCACTTAGGAATCAGACTGCTTCAGCCTCAATCCTTCTGTCTCAACACTTTTCTATTGAAAATTTCTTATAAATTTATGGTAACTGTTTTGTTTTAGTAGCACATCTTCATATTAGCATTAAAACCGTATTAGAATTTGTCCATCATCATTTTTTCCAACCAGTACTGTTCATGAATTCTGATAAGACCAGATGGGAAATAACTGGCCTATAAGCAGAAAAACCCACTAGAATAGCTGTACCAATATGTGCATTAAATTTGATAAAGCACAGACTCTGCAGTAAACTGCAGGGCTTTCCATTACATGCATATTGTCTCCCCATTGGACACGGCTTTGCTGGGTGAGGTAGGCAGCTCGCAAGCACCTCACTCCGGTCCCAGAAGGATGGTGCTGGGTACTCCTCACCTGGCAGCTGCTTATACAATGCCACAAAAAAGAAATGTATGTAAAGAGAGCTGTGTGCATCCCAGTGTAAACAGCTTCTTGGCCCACATTCTTCAGAGAAGCTGTTTAGGAACAATAAGCCAGAAGATATGCTTCTGAAGTAGAGGGAAATCCCTCAGAAATATGAACAGGATTCTTCTTTTTTGTTGTTGTTGTTTTGGTTTGGTTTTTAATTTCCCTTAGAAAACAGATACAGAGTTTGATTCAGAAGTGGTAAATAAAACTACCTAAATTAGATTCTGTCACGCTTAATCTAAGCATATATAAGGGAGTCTGAATGGATCTCAGTTTGGTATCACAGAGATGAAAATTGGTTTTGTTTAAACAGCCTGCCAGGACCCTGCCCACTGGCTTAGCTCTGAGTGCCCGTATCAGACCTGGGCTCGTGGGCCATGAGCAGGACTTCTCCCAGACTCAGGAAGACCAGGAACCAATGGATTCCACTCGTGACTTCACCAAGAGGCCTCAATGCAGAACTTTATTATTACATTTGTCATCCAGACTGGGATCAAAGCTCACAGCTTCCTTTACAGTGCAGTTTAATTTGTATTTATCTATCTGAACATTCATTCTCCTTCCCTCACCTACCAAGACCAAGTCTGCCTTTTGCTGTAAAATCTGGACATTATAATAACCATCCAGGAAATAATTTTCTCACAGTTCTTACCTTAACTCTAAGACATCTGTTGCTGTCATGAATTCTCACAGGAGAAACACACCAGACTGGATGCTGGAAAAGAGAAGGAAAAAAAACTTCTCAAGAGTTTTGTTCTAAAAACACTTGAAAGTTTTAAATGCTGCTACACAGGCTATTCTCTTACTCAGCTGAACCTTAGAAAACCTTTTCTTTCTTTTTTCAAAGTTTCAGATTAGACAACCAAGCGTGTTGCAATTGCTTCTGAGCTGCTTGTGAGTGCATAGTAATAGTAAGGCCAGTCCTCCAATACTGCTCGGCTGATGAAAGTGAGCATCGCTCTCATTTGCCCTCATTCAGGAAAAGTCTTAATGGGAAGCTGAGCTCAAAAGAAATTGGCACTTTGAGAAAAATGGCTATGTGGGGAAGAGCACTTTTGTTAATAGTAATTGGAGGACATACTGCAACATCTTTTCCAATTGTCTGAAAGTCTGTGGACAATCCAGAGCCCCATTTGCCCCCATTTTCTACCAGAGTAATTCCACTGACTGCATTGTAATGATCCCTAATTCACAGCAGTGTTAGCAAGAACAGGGTTACACTCCTGTGCTGAAGTCCCTTGTAAAGGTGCAAGTATCTCAAATCCAGAGAGAGCAGATGTTTAATTCAAGGCCTGCATTATGCCTAGAGTTCAAGGCTCTGAGATGAGGACAAAAAATAAAAAGACAAAAGAATGGTTATTTTGACTCAGTGTCTCACTGTAAAATACCAGCAGCATAATGACGTAATGTTAACTTCAGCAAAGGATACAGAAGGTGACAAGGTTATTTCTTTTTATCAGCTAAGATATCTTCTGTGACAAAACTACTGTTCTGCAGTGCAGCCTACTTCATTCTCATACAAATGCAGAACAAAGAGGGTGAAAAAAAAGCTTTGCTCTCCCATCTTCTTTTAATTTTTTTTTCCACAGCACTACTCAGAGGTAGATTTCAGCCAAGCTGAGATACAGCCTTTCAGGACACATTGTACTCAATAATTTCATAGGTACATTGTTAGGCAGAATTATTTGCAAGCACGAAGTGGAACAGTAAAATCTCTTCATTCCTTGTGTAGCAGCCGTCGGGTAGGGATCGGTGCAGATCCTGGCAGTTCAGCTCTACCCCTCCTTTCCTTGCTCTCTGCCCCTAGCCATTCTGATGAGTGCTAAATGCAGGACCTAAGAACAGAATGAAGAGTTTTCTTTTACTTAGCTGGAGGTGTAAGGGAGGAGTGATGACTATTTCAGACCAGTCTTTAACTAGGGTGCAGAGAGTTGCAACCTCAGGAGCCCGAGTCCCCCAGCCATCTTTATGTTGTTCATTCCTCCTCATGACTGAGTTTGGGAGAGGAATGGTTGCATTTTGCCATAGATTACACTTGCTTCTCCAAAGAGAAAATGACAACTGGGAACCAGAGGAAGCCAGCTGGGAAACAGTTTAAGAGCTCCCTGCCTCTGCTATGCATTGCACTGTTTATTCTTGCCCTTGCTGTCACAGACTGTGATGACACGATGTCACACATTGATTCAACCATTTGTCTGTCCACACCATTAACCAGATACATGAAAGAAACCATTAAAATATTTTTAAAAACCCAGCAGTTGTGATGGAGTAGCCCTCTCCTAGTGTAAGTGGAGGGTCTGGGGTCCTTTGTGGAAGGGGAAAGGGAAGAACAAGGGCAAGAAGCCAAGTCGGGCTGGAAGCACTAACAGCATAGCCAAGCCACACTACCAAACAGGCCTGTGGTGTCAACAATCTGGCTCTTCTGATTTTGCAAATATTTTTTTAAGTACTGATACGTCTTAGACCTGTCCTCAGGTAATCTGGTGTCGGCAAAGTAAACCAGTCTAGTAATCAATCTCCACAAAATACGGTTGAGATCCAAAAAGCCCTGGACTGCAGTAATTGTATCTGTAGCCAGGGTTCCTGCCTAAACATGATTTACACCCTGTCTTTGTGTTAGTACAAAGAGTACAGGAGAGACACAAAAAGATGGATCCACACATTATTCTTGTGCCAACCATCGTATTTTAAAAATATCCTGGAGTACATTTATCAAGAAGTAAAGAATGTGGGTTTGTACAAGTAGAGAGCCCGGCCTCAGCAGCTGTGGGGGTGTTACCCTTGGTAAAGGAAGAAGCATTCGACTTTCCAGGGCTGTTTTCATCTCAGGGCTTGATAACAAAGCTAGGCTTGGAGATATTTTCCTTACGTAATGGTTAGGAAAAGCAGTGTAAGGTAGAGCAACTTTTCCCAAGGTGTTTATTTAAACTCTCCAAACCTTCTCAGCAGATGCTGGGATTTCATTTATCTGTTTAACAAACTGAACTTACAAAGTCCACCAGTAAGAATAGCAAAGCTTGCAAGTCCTTTGGGTTTGGACACCCATTCTCAGGTTAGGTTGTTTTCCTGTGAAGCTGATCAGCTAGAGGACTTGCTTCTCTAACTGTGCAGTCAAATCCAGTACAGGATTAAATATGCAAAGAAACATTTCTCCCTACTTCTAAGATGTGTCATTAATTCAGTGTATTTGGTTGGATGTCTTCTCCATAATTAGTCTGTTGAATAATATTAAGTCAAATACACTTCACTCAAGTAATATGCAGTGTTTTGTATTCAGAAATGTTGATTGGGTCACTGGAAAAGTAATGTTTTTAGAGAAAAAAGCTACTTCTCTCTGATCACTAAGTAAAAAAACATTGGAAATAATAAATTTCAAAATCCATTCATACTGTCACTAAGAATGGTGTCAGAGGTGGCAACATGAGGAAGGTGAGAAATACATTTTATCTTCATTCCTCTCTTTTCTTCCTATGTGTCTCCTTTTGATTCATAACATCCTACCTGTTTCTCATTTCATATGGGAAGTAGACAATCCAGTCATTGTTGATAGCATGGGATGAGAGAAGAGAATCAACCTATTTTGCATGTGGGCTGCTGGGAATATTGTGCCTGGAATACATGTAGTCAGTTTTGCCTATTCTTGTTGTGTGTTTTAAGAAGTTTTGAGTTTTCTGATGACTTGTGTTCTTAAAATGAGTGGCGGAAGACTACAAAATGTTGTAGCACTAAAATTCTGGTCCTTGGAAGTGTGACACGGCGATAACAAAAAAGGAAAAAAATATTAACAAAAAGATACAGAGCCAAATGCAAAGAGGCTGCGTGGCATACCACACATTTCTTCACTGTTGTTAGTTTGTCAAACCTGGTATTTCATTAAAAGTACTTGAGGGGAAATTCCAATTAAGTAATGACTCGTAATGTCCTTCGGCTCTTAAAGATTAAAATGATAAGAGAAGTGGGTTGAATATTTGACCTTATGCCAATTAACACCAGCTAATAAACAAATCCAATTGAAATAATGCTTTATGGGGGAGAATTATGGATTTTATTAAGTTTCCTAAGGATTTCTTTATGTTCAACCAATTTTAGCTGGGAAGTGCTCAATAATCTGATGACATCAGCAGTACAACACACTCTTAATAACAAATAAATGTCATAGATGAAAACGTACCATATGGATGTAAGCAGGTCCGTAGGCTGTAGGTAGCCTTAATCATAGTGTTTCAATCCTTGGTTTTGCACCTGATCTACTGTGTAGGTTTTAAAAGTAATGGATGTAATTTCTTAGAGAAAGCAAATTCCTGCTCCGCCTGTTTTGCTCCTCACTTTCAGGTATTCAGCAATGTGTTCACAGATTTCCCTATGTATAAGATTGCCTTGCCTATCTCACTTCCAATTCCTATAGCTGGTCACATACAGCCTCCTTCACAGCTTTGTCTCCTTGCCATTACATCACAGTCTGGGCTAATGCCTAAAAAGCATCCTAGCTATTTTTTCCAGTAAAAATGGCTTGGTGAGAGTCAAGCTAACTTGCCAGAAGCATTAGTGTTCTTGCAATACTTAGTCTTGAGTGTGTCCAGAGTCATACCCATCACTTGTGTGCCCTTGTGCTCTCCCTCAGGCGAGGCACTGCAATATTTTTATAGTATTCTGATAACTGGCACTAACAACTCAAGGGACATGGAGAATAAAACACAACACACAGGGGAAGATGTACAGGTAGGAGATCAAATTCTTCCAATCTACTGCACATCAGTATTTTCTGTAGCACCTGATCTGATCTGTGTGCACGTGTGTGTGCATCTGTGTGTGTGTGTGCATATATTCTGCTTTAAACTGAAGTTACATTTATGCTGCGTGTGTGGTTTCTCAAAAGTGAACATCAAATAATATCCTATGGTTTCACCCTAAAACATCAAAGCTCTCTACACAGTAACCACAAAAATAATCCACTCCCATTATACTGTGAATAAAGGTCAGAGCAATTTTCATCATTTTCCCTTTCTCTCAGCCTCTGAAATCAAAATCACCATGACAGCTTTCTGCAGCACTGAGCTTAAACCTTACGTGGGCTTATTTAAAAGATGTTTTACTGGTTTTCTGTTGTGCAAAAATAATAAAGACGTTGTGGCCATTGCACACTTTGAAAAGGCATTTGCAACTCACTCTCAGAAAGTGACCACTCCCTCCAGAGGTGACATGCAAAATATCCGATGGGTATTTTTAAGAGGAAAAGCTGGTATTTTGACAAACTGTATTTCTCCCATTGAAAATGAGTAGCTAATGACCAATGAAGGGTAAAAGTTACGGTGAGTGACTGCAGCGTTAACAGACTGGATGACAGGTCGGCTGCTATTCAGCTCAGGGTGTGATCTACGTCTATCAGCCCATTGATCTTTCTCCCCCACTGTTAGACTGTTGGCTCTTTATCACTTCTCCTGCGGTCGACGCCGAGTTTAGGTAGCTTGTTCTCCCTTTAGAGAGGTCAATGTGAGCACAAGGTGAATAACAGCTCTTGACATCTTCCTGAAGAGACCACAAATCCCACTGAAGGTCCTTCTGCCAGAAAATCTGATACAGCAAATCTGAGAGCATCCCTTTAAAAGCTCTGCCTTTGAAGAGAAGATGCTGTAGCATGGAAGTCTCTGATCGCTGTGGATGACACACCAGGTGAAAGGATCAGGCACCAGTGGTACCTTCAACCAGAGATACAACAGAGAATTTTAACTTGGGAAATTTTACAGGAGTGCTTGGTCAGCACATTACCGTGCTGCCGTCCACTGTGCTTTACAGCTTTAGCAATGTTGAAATAATTGTTCAAAAATTATTTAGAATAACTTCATACACTTGATGAAGGCCTTGAGGGAGGGACTGAGAGTAGCAGTATGAGTTGTTCTGGTAAAACATATTATTATCTTTCTCAAGAAATCTTTCCTTTCTTTCATCATGTGGTTCTGTCTTTGTCCATATAGTTCATCTTCCCCTCCTTCCCTATGTAACAGGAATGTAACACTGAAGGGACCTGGCAGCTGGAAGAAAATCTCTGCAACAGCACCCAGTATCAATGAATGTATGAGTGACACTGCAGAATAAACTGATTTAAGGGAGGAGAACATGTGTTCCCCCTTAGTCAACTTGTGGTTTGCTTGTTGGGCAGTAGCCAGCTTCAGCAAAGGTGAAGGGGATCAAAAGGAGTGGGGAGAAGGTGATAGAACACAAAACTACAAGATCAAAGCCTCTGTCTAATCCCCTTTGATTTTGCAGTGTTAATTCCCAAGTCTTTGAAATCCTTTTACCAAGCATTCCCTCAAGAAGTTGTCTAGAAGCTGTTGCATAGAGAACCTGAAGGGAAATTCCATGAATGATAACAATAAATGCAATAAAAAGCCAACCCCGAAGCACAATTATTACTGTAGTGGTGGATCAATATAAAGAAGTATATCTCAACATTTACTAATTACTTAATCAATATAAACACTGCAACATGATAAGGAAATAATACATGAGTCATAAAGGAGATTTAACAATAAGCATAAAATCCAAATCACCATTTGGTAGAAACCACATTGTATTTATAGATAATGTGGTGTTCTAAAGTACATACTGCTGCTTCTTCCAGAGGTTTACCTGTGTCTGGAAACAACTGGCATCCCAGGTACTGAAGATTTGTTTATTTAACACATGTGCACTACATTTACTCAGCTCTTACCATTTGCTGTTTGTCTTCCCTCCCAGAACAGCTTCCTTTGCATGCAGTACTACTACAAGGCAGATTGTCTCTCCTCACTTTCTGCTATTACTGACCTTCTCCACACCCTCTCGGTCATGTCACTCCTTTCTTCTACTGCTTCCTTACACATGCACACACCCCACCACACTCCACTCATCACTCTCCTGCTCTTAGCCATTTGCTCCCATCAACAGACTGCCGTTTGTGCCAGGGAAGTGCACTGACTCCATTATCCCTCCACCCATTCTCGCTGAAAATCTGGGATTTTTTGCTGGTGCCTGTTTTAAAGAGAAAGAATGATCCTGTGGTTAAGACACTGGGTTAGTGCTGTAGAGTTCAGGTTGTGTTCCCTGGCTTCCTGCCTGGTTAATGTAATATGGTTTTAGTGTAATTGAGAATAAGGAACGCCACACATGTAGAACTTTTAGCAGATCACTTAAACAAAATGCTTGGATGTCTGAAAGCTTTCTCTAAGGTATTCACTGCTCTGCAATTCCAAAGGGAGCCGAGGGCATACAACACCGTGCAGGACACGTTCATCACGTTGAAGGATTGGGCTTAGTTCACCACCTGCAAAATGGGGCTAATTCTTACGCAGCTCACATAAAGCTTATGATGATGAAAACAATCTATTAATGTTCATTATGTGTTCAGTTGCTACAGTAGTGAGTGCCAAGAAATAATTCTCTCAGTAAGATGAATGCCAGCTAAAATAATTCTGCTCTAATAGATTAAATTCAATGCAAGGTCACCAATCACCTTCCTACAACACCCTTTATCTTTAATATGTTCCTAACAAGGACTGAGTCTTTGGAGGAAAAGTTTAACATTAAAGTTCTTCCCTGTAGGAACACATATCAAAGACCAGTAATACTTTGCTTAAGCAGAGAAGTACGCTCCTGTGCCCATGGCCACAGTCCCCAGCTAGGTAGTGTGCTGGTTTTTATGTCTTTTGGCTGTCAGATTTCACATTCCAAGTGTCTACAAGGCAGCAGCAAGGCTGCTCCTTTTGATGTCATGGTGAGTTCAGAAAAACAGATTCAAGTTCACTCACTGTGAATTACCTCGGGATTAAAATATGCTATTTTTATTACTAATATACTCCTCTCTCCTAATCTCACAATTGCAGCCATCTTAGATGGTTTTTTTCCTTTCTCTATTGTTTTTTGAGTCTCCACTTCCCATTTCTTTCCTATCATTTGGCTCCTGGCAATTATTCTATATAATGACCATTTCATACTTTTAATCTTCTACATCCACTAACATCTTTAACAGGTAGCTTACCCAATATGATCTGTCCCTCTCAGTGCAATGAGTTTTCAATGCTGTTTTTGCAGAAGAGTGAGCCTCCCAAGGGTATTCAGAAGAGACAATGGCAGAACTGTAAAATTCCTGCTTAGGAAAAGTGGTGACATGAAATCCACTGAATTAATACGATATTGGTATTTTCCTCTTAGGTGGCAGAGAATTGGAGGAGTTTGGAATCAATCTTGAACTCATTCTCTGACAACTAAGTGAGGTTTCTTTACATATAAAAACTGAATGGTGCATGGACCCTGCTCCAGCCTACCCAGGTCTGGAGAGCCTACCTAGGGTAAGGAAGACCACAGTGACAGAAGTCACTGCCTTTCAGTGCCTACAAATGATCATGCTATCATCTGTAGAAAGTCCTGATGCTTATAGCTCATGTATCTGGCAAAGGGAAAGGCCAGGCTGCGAGTGACAGGCACCACAGCACCATAGGTAACACCATGTTTGTTACCCAGCTGTTCAAAGGCTGAAGATCTGTAAAGAGCTTTTCTTTTGCAGCTACATCTCCCGGCAGGCTTTGAACAGCAAAGCTTCGTACAGTCTCCAGTGTCCTTGGCTGTATGCACACAGCCTGACACTTTGGCTCAACTTCTCCTTGCATTATCTTGGCAGAATACCCAGTCTTCAGGAATCCTAATCTTTTATTTAATCACTTTATCTTTTCAATTTCCCCCCTTTGCTATCCTAATTCTTTCTTTTTCATTACAGTCAGTGTCATGGTTTAACCCCATCCAGCATCTAAGCACCAAGCAGCTGCTCGCTCGCTCCTTCCCCACCCCACCCCAGTGGGATGGGGAGGAGAAACAAAATCAAGTTGGGTTGAGATAAGTACAGTTTAATAACTGAAATAAAACTAAAATATAATGGCAGCAATATTAATAATAATTGTAATGAAGAGGAAGATAACAAAAAGAGAGAAATAGAACACAAGAAAAGGACACATGATGCACAGTGCAATTGCTCACCACCCACTGACTGATGCCCAGACAGCCCCTGAGCGGTGATTGGCCCCTCCCAGCCACCTCCCCCAGTTTATATACTGAGTGTGATGTTCTGTGGTGTGGAATATCCCTTTGGTTAGTTCAGGTCAGCTGCCCCAGCCACGCTCCATCCCAGCTTCTTGTGCACCTCCTCACTTGGCAGAGCACAGCAAACTGAAAAGGCATTGACTTAGGGTAAGCACTGCCCAGCAACAACTAAAAAGATCAGTGTGATATCAACATTGTTCCCACACCAAATCTGAAACACAGCACTGTCCAGCTACTAGGAAGAAAACTGACTCAATCCCAGTCAAAACCAGGACAGCCAGGACACAAAGATCAAGCCAGCAGAATATGTTCTGCAGCTGTCAATCAGTGGGCACAAAAAAATACCAAATGTGAATAGTTAAATCAGCAGACTTGCCTGCTGGAGTTATCTGCATGGCAGAGATGTCAGAGTATTGTTTCCAAGCCTGACTTCTACATGCGGGGAGTAGCAGAGCATGTCCTGGCCTCTTTTATCTTCCTCAGGAGAGCAGCCAAGTGGCATAATCAATTCTTCCAGGCTTTTGTCTTTCAACTGATGTTTACTTTGCTCGCTGCCTAAGGCTCTGCTGTTCTTCTGCCTCTTAAAATGCATTTACTTTTAGATGTTATGAAAAATAAATGTAAGTTTTGCATGGTGATATATATATATTAATGGACTCTATCAATAAAGGAGGAGAATTCATTTCTCCAGTTACTACAATTGCAAACTTTCCTTAGTTATTGAGAAATAGTCAGGCAAACAAAAAATTAGTCCTAAAAAACTGAAGAACAAGGAATAACCTCCTTGTACAAGCTAATGAGAGAATTTTAGACATACAGTTTTGATGAGCCTGTGGTATATATTACTGCAGCTAAAAGAGGTCAAAAGTTAGCGATGTGACTCTTCTTGTAACCCTTGGTATTAAAAAAATAGGAAATCTGGGACTGAGAAAACCTGTAAAGCATTTAAACAAGTGCAAGGTGATTTATCCAATGCATGGCCAATGCACAAATGAAAATTAAAGTTGGAAGGAAGACCAAGTTAGATTTTACTGCTGTTTTGTCTTCCCACTGATTTAAATTCCTAAGGCTGAGGTACCATAAGAGGGTAATAGTGACAGTCATGATAAGAAAACACTTGCTTTCAGTCACATCAGTTCTCTTTCAAAGTCAGTGTCGCAGGCTTGGGTTAATAGACATACAACATTTCTTTAACAACAATACTTCAGCAGAGTATCTCTCTAGTACAATCTTTTGGGAAATAGCAAGCATTTCTAGTGAAATAAAAGGTGGAACTGGTAACTTACTAGAAACTAACTGGCTTCTGACTGTTATTATTGAATGCCACCAATCTGTGTGGATCAAGTTTTTCTGTGCTCTGTGCAATTTACTCCAAAGGGAGCTTCAAATACAGAATGGAATCGGGGTCAGATTCACAAGGTAACTGAAAATACCTGTGTTATACACAACCACAGAGGTGCCCAGTTATTGAACAGGAATAAATAACCATACTTGAAGATCATTTTTATGATAAGAATCTTAGAGGGCTTTGTAGGTTGGTCATTTTCATGCCATTGGTTATTTTTTGTTTTATTTTCTTCTTAGTAAAGGCCTTATTTAAAGGTGTGCGCATGGATGCTGAAGTGATAGAGTAGCCTGCCTTATAAAGGAATACTTTTCCAACACTTTCTCTGGAAAACTTTAGATGAGGAGAGTGGAAATGTCAATATGGCCTCATATATGAGTTGGTCAAAGTAAAAACTCTTACTCCTAAAAAGGTGAATGGGCACAGGCAAACACTCAAGCCTAGAAATAGAGTGTATCATAAGAAAGACTTGGAACAGCTGAAGTACCAAAACAACACAGTGCTTTCCCTGTAGTTGTGCTTATTTGTGAAATTCCCACATTTGGTCTTAACTTTGAATTTCCTCATTTTCATGGGTGTTAACAGGTTTTTTTGGAGTACACTCCACAAAGGCACAGTTTTCTAATATTTCATTTCTTGGAATACTAACACTGTATAATAGTGCCACTGTAATGAAAGCTCTTCTACTGCCAGGGCATGAGAAGTTGTTGCATGATAATGAAATGTGATGGATATATGAAGCATCAGCCCAAGAACTAAATATTCATGGAGTTCTAAAAGAGCAGTCTCCTTTTAAAAACAATAACGTTGCCGAATTCTTGAATATTGCATGTCTAGATCTGGAAACAACTATACATACAGCTTCAACTTCCATATATGAATAAATATCCCCAATTCTTACCTAGCTTTAAAAACGTAACTGAAGAGTATAAAGCACTGTTCTTCCAGGATTGGAGGAATTGGGAAAGAGCAAACAAATCCCCTCAAGACAAATCAGAAGCAGGAAACAAAAGGAAAATATATTCCCTTACCCTGTTAAAGTCTCAAAGCTTCTAAGAATGATTTAAGTCCCCAGGCAGTTATGAGCAGCTGAATGAAGGCCTGTGTCAGGAAAGCAGGGAGTTGTGCAGCCCTTCTCACCACTTCTTGTTGAAGTGCAATACCGAGCATGCAAAACAGTGCTATTGACTACTGGTGGCACAAGCCAATATCTACCTCTTGGAACAATATATTCAGGTATTCACCCAAACATAAAGTCAATGAGCTGTAAGTACTGCTACACCCATTCATCCATAACCATTCAGAGAATGAGGGTAAAACACAGTCTCTAAAACATGAAGAAGAAAATTCCTCCTTTCCTTTTTAATCTCATTTTAAGAGGCGATAAAAAGCTGAGAACCCCTAGAAATCTCAAACAGAACACACAGATTACCAAAACTCTGTAGTAAAGGCTTTCACTAACTCCATGACTGCCCTGGCAAGTTACCGTGATGGTTTTAACTTCAACACACTACACAGAAAGACCTCTAGTGGTCTCCATCGTCAGAACGGCTCAGCCTTAGAACGGCTCAGTCGTAGAACTGTCCAGTGCAGGGGAATCCACCACTTCCCTTGGGGATACAGGATACAGGTTCCTGTAGCTCCCTTGTGCACTGAGCCAAGCTACCCTGATATATATTCATATGCTTTTTAAAGGTCTCCAGTACTTTCAACCATAAGCAGTAACTCAAAGGATTTCTTACAACATATGTAAAGAAAATTTCTTGTTTAGAACAGGTTGTAATTCCAACAGTGATGAAAAATCATTTAAAATTCTGTAAAAATAAACAGAAAGTGAAAGAGGGCAGCATGTTGTCTAGACTCCAGCTAAAGTTCCGTCTGCTGTTCATCCAAAGATTCCCACTTAGTGCAAAGACACCATGAAAGTCCTGCCTTTGAGCTATCGTCACAGCCTGGCAGGCAGCGCCGGCTGCAACGCTGACAACTGGGCTGGGCTGCCAGGTCGCTCTGAGCGCGAGCGCCTTTAAACCTCAGTTAGAATGGCACAACTGTAACAAAATGAAGGGCTAAGTGTTCGGCTTCACATTAAGAGAAACAATGAAAAATGAGGAGTGAAAAGGAAATCCTGCTGAGGAGGAGGAGCTCCTTCTGCTTGCTACTGCTCTGACTGCCTCAACAGCAGAGATAGGGGAGCTCTTATATTTCAAGGTGCAACATGCAGAAAAGAAGTACAGCTTTTCCAGGGAAACCCCGTGGCTACAAAATCTTAATTTTAATTATAGGAGACAACAGATTTTCTGATAAGAATAGGCCACTCTGAACACTGAGACAGTGCCATAGTTAGTTGCTTATTCTAACCCCAAGTTTGAGCCCAACGTGAGGAGCCTCGTAAAGCATGTCAGCCTTTACATTACATGCCTTTTAACCACTTGCCATCACCTTAAGGTTATCTAAAATGCCATTTTAATTAACAAGATCATCCTTGCTTTTATTCTGATAACATTGTGCTACAATGAAATGTTAATGGGAACGAGCCTAAAAAAAATAAATAAATGGAAGACAGCAGCTGTACTGTCCCGTATGTAACAAATTACGGGTGTGAACAAATACTGAGGGGAGCTGGAAAAAAATGAAAGGGCAAGTGGGGTGAAAACTTTCCAGATAACCTTTATGATAAGCATTTCCAGTCAAATATAACTGAAAAATCTCATGAACACACTGAATCCTGCCTTCAGAAAAAGACAGAAATGTTTTGGTGGAGGAGGTTGGTTCGCTATTATTCATAACGTATTTCCTTTTCTGAAGACACTTCTCAGAATCATCCAGTCTCAGATCAGGCAGGGAGGATCCCAGAGGAAAACACAGACTTAAAAAGCCCAGGCTAAGAAGAGTCAAACACCAGATAAATGTGTCCATCCTGAACAGGACACCTCCCTGGCTCCCAGAATCTGAGCTGTTCTCAAACTTGGAAATCAACAGGCAATAAAATCCAACATATTTTTAGAAGTAGAAGGCTTCAAGGAGAATATATATATATATTTAATTGTGCAGTTAGAGAGCCTACATTTAATTTTTTTTTTTTTTTTAACACTGAAAACTTGTCACTTGTTGGTAAAGTCATGTAAATATGCTTTAAAAACTGGGCTGAACTCACTTGGCTGTTTTGAAGGTTTTACAACCCACTTTTTCTTTCACCCATTTGCATTTCAGCAGGTGGTAAGTAGTTTCTCTGGAGTTTTTCTTTTCTTTACAGACATTGAGCTCCACTAACAGGAATGGCACAAGGGTTAATTTGCTAGAAGTATGAAATATTTTAATTTAGAAAAAATAGAAGTATTTTAAACTATCTCATATTTTACATCTGCTCCTCATACAAAGCTAGGATGGAGCTCACTTGCACCTCTACAAAGTTTGTTCAGAATGGTCAGTCACGATATGGAGAACACAGTCGTGTGATGGGACATTTTACTATTGGTTGTGAAATAAATATAAATGCAAAAAGTAGTTTACAAAAATAGTTTTCCTACTTCACACAGCCTGTTAATAACTCATTTCCTAACTGCTCCTAATTTAAGGGAAATGGGTAGTTGTTAATCCAAATGATGCCATGAATCTGTCTATCAAATCAACCTATATTCTATTAAAGAGGATATTAAAGCTTATTTAGAAACCCATTAAAGACAACTGCTAGAATTTATTCTGTTATTCTAATAAAATATTCCCCTGACTCAAGGAATTGCTTTATTTCTTGTAATTTCAACTGTTCAGATCCCTGTACTACATATAGGCACCTCTTTGCTTCCTAAAGCCTTTACCTGCTTCCTTTATCAAGTGGACAAAACCATGGAAAATCAATATGGAGATGTTTTCAATGATTTTCCTACAGTCCCTCTGAGATTTTTTTTTTTTTTGCTGTGATCTAGGACACACCAATGAATACGCCCCCCCAAATAATCCATGAATTGTGTAGAAGGCACAACTGTTGGAAAAACAACTTATTTAGCAGATGTTAAGAAAGAATCATAGCAACAGCGCATTTGAAACCTGCTTTTTAAAGCAGATTTACATCTATGATATAGATTTGCCCATGCAGCCTTTCATAAAATAGTTTCATCTTAAATCCACCTTTGAAACAAGATGAGGCTCTTAATAATTATTAGGTTTGCTTGAAGAAATAAAGATATGGTTGTCCCTGTGTTGGACAACAATGGGAACAGGATTGCAGATTTCGTAGACTGTAAAATAAAAATCAGACACAATGCAAGTGAACACAATGAAACCCCATTTACAATCAAGCCTGAAAGTGCTTTAGTTCACTTTAGTGACGATGCTACAATTCAGCTAGAACCTAGGCAAATATTAAAAATAATAATAATTATAATTAATGTGTTATTGATTTGATGAGGCAAACCCAAATCTCACTCCTTACTTCTGGCAGTTTTCCAGAATGTTAAATTCCTGAGAAGTATCTTCACAGAAACTATATTTTCTTTTACAATTTCAAAGAAGTATTTGAAAGAAAGGAATTCTGCAACCCAAGTGCTTAGACTCAGAAACTCCCATTTTTTGCAAGTCAACTAACAAGGGAACAGTAAAAATATGCAGCACCCACAAGGCCTTCTCTGCAGGGCTGCTCTCAGTCCACTCGTCACCCAGCCTCTATTTGTGCTTGGGATGACGTTTTTGTCTTTCAGTTTCAACTTTAAGTAAGTTAATTGCTTAATTGATTTCTTTCTTAAATATTTTCATGATTTATCAGTAATGATGTCCAGTCCAGTCCAGGAAGGTCCTGACAGTTTATGACCAGCGAGTACAGGAAAATTTTCATCCAGATTTCATTAGTATTTAGGTATTTCTGGGAGGTTTCTAAAGAGTTCCTATATTCCAGGATATTTCTCATCCTGCTTTGTCTTTCACGGAAGTAACGGCCTGTGGATGGCCAGAGCTTCTGAGAACTGCTGATGAATGTGCTTTTTTTTTTTTTTATTCTGCATTTCAATTCAGTTAAGGAAAAAGGGGCACTCATGTCTTCATTACTCATTTATGCTCCCCTAAATCTACTTGTGTAGTTCTGAACCTGAGAGGATCCCTTGTGGTGGGCTGGAGCAGAATCCTGGCAAGCTCGATGGCCTTGCTTTATGGAAAAGGCATATGGCATCACAGAGTGGCAGAGGAAGGGGCACTTAAACAGCTGCTGCTAAGGCAATAAAACTAAGCTATGGGATTCAAGACAACAGTCAGACCCATGCTTTGTCTTTACTGGGATTGATGATGAACCATTTAGAGAGGCAATCCAATCATATTGCAATGACAGTGTGTGATGCTGTAATTTTAGAGTCGGCACAACTTAATTTAAATCACCACTATTTAACAGGTACAGTGGGAAACTGGAGATATATCTTCATCACCATTTCTACACTCATTAGCAGTAATGAATAGGTGTTATAGCATAACATTAAAGCAATGCATTTAGCAAATGCAACCAATGCATGCAGTGACTGGATCCCAAGGGCTGCAGGGGCTTTTGCCCTAAACACAGCAATATGGGACTTATTTTGTTCTCTTACAAACCAGAAGAACCCCACTGTTAGGTAACTGGGACAAAAGGCACTTTTCAGGTCTATTCCAGAGTGTCTCTTACAACTCAAGAGACAAAGCCCTGCCTGAAGACTCAGCACAAGCCTGGTGACATGAGTGTGGATGTTTCCTAGCTTTCTGAAGTATGCCTGAGTACATCCGTGTCCAAACAAGCAGTGGCCGTCACACATACACCTGCCATACATTACCCACACTGTCTGATGAAGACAAGTACTGAAAAGAGCCTCTCTCCTGCCACCAGCTGATTGTGCAGGACTGTCCTGATGGAGGGGTCTGCTTGGCACTCAGCTGGTGTGGCAAAATGTGCTGTGTCCTGCTTGAAAAGGATGTTTCCTCGAGTGCTCTCTATAGTTACTATATTATCTGCTATAATATAATGAGCTCCCACCTCCCAGACCTGCTGCCTCGAGATCAGCCAGTGTTGTATTTTGCAGGTAGGGAAGCTAAGGCTAAGAGTAAACTAAAGGACCTTTCTGAAGTCAGGCAAGAAGTAACAGATAGGTCTGCTGCTGTAATAAGACATTGTAGGCAGCAAGACAGGAAGAGTTACGGGGTCACACAGAGCCTGTGTCCAGGACATAAAAGCTGGACTGGGATGAGCTGTGTCAGGCATGGATGTAGACGATACAGCCTGAGTAGGCTGGCCATTTTGGACTGCCTTCCGTCGAGTCGTAGGTCTCACTTCCCATTGATAGGGCAATGAATGACTTTCATTTGATTAAGGAAAAAGGAAGCAAACTGCATGGTTACATTTCTCTCATCCCAGTTTCCTCCTCTCCAAGCATTAGACTTTGATTTTTTTTAAGCCTGTGCTTTCATTCTATAAAAATGATCCCTTCAATCTAAAGGAGGCTTAAAGTCTTCACAGAGAAGCTATTATATAAGTCATTATCGGAACAGTAGTTAGCTAAATAAGGAAGAAAAAGCGAGCAACTCAAAATGGCAATTCATCATCAAGTGTCTGCTACTTTATGTGCTAACAGCCTTTCTCAGCTTCCTTTAAGCCATCTGCTTGTTTCAGCTATCTCTCCATACCATCAGCCTCTCCCATTCCACCCTTCTCCACCTCACACATTTCCCAGCAGATACCTCATCAGTACTCAGACTGGTGCGACTTTGTGTTTTACCTTCTAGACACCCTTGCCTTTTTCCACAGACGTATTTGCTCTAACAGGTATAAGCATGAGCATATGCTGCTTATGCAGAGAAACAAACTTGTATTAGCTCCTTTTTGTATCAGGCAGCACCTCCAAAAACCCTTCTCCAGTAAAATAAGGTGCTGAAGGACAATGAGGAAATCAGCAGATTTCAACAGGCAGAGGTAGATGACAGGTACTTAGGACTGGCAATAATATAATGAAAACAGGAAGCAAATCATGTGGAAATTTTTGTCTTAACTGCAACCACGAGAAGTCTTTCTTTTGCTATTTTAAAACTCAGCCTTAACTGAAAAAGATTTTGTTGTTGTCATTGTAGTACTTTTGCAAATGCCTAGCTACAAAACTGCTGGGTGGTGGGAGTGGAAATGCAAAGGAATTGCACATGTAAATGTATAGAGGTATGAAGACTTGAATAGGCAAGCTCATATTCCAGATGTATGGAAAATAACTATTGGAGCAGTAAGTCAAGATGTCATGAAGCAGAAGGTTGAAAGCTAAGTACCTGCAGCTATCTGAGAAATGCAAACACTCAGCGAAGTTTGTTGCTATGAAAATGTGGGTCATTAATTTAATAAATCATTAGAGGGAAGAAATGGAACAGGAAACATAAACAGTTTAGTGCAGGGTTGAAATGAGGAGCTTGTGAAGGTAGGCAAGGTGAGGGTGGGAGATGTACAGCACTGGATGGAGCATAGTTCCTATGGATAGGAAGGACCTTGTCTCAGGAAGACTGGCAAGAGGACCTCTGCAAGGAGGCCAGAGGCACCCTGTGTCCTGCAGAGAGGGGACAGGCTGTGCGCTGCCTCTGCTCCCAGAGACTGTCTTATAGGATCCGTAGGGACCACTTAGTCTGCTTGATCATTCTTAAGGAACAAAACTTTAAAACCATCTGTTTGATCTTGGACTGCTGCTGAAAAGACAGATGGGCAAGATGACAAAGGTAAATAGGTGCCTGTTGCTTCCCATGATTTATAATTTGCTAACAAATACTGTTTTGCTGGAAATTTCTTAACCAGAGTAGGTAGATACTGTAAGGTCATTTCCATATTTGCTTTTTTTTTTTCCTCACTGATCAACCAAATAGCTTGGAGGTCTGGGCTGACGGAGAGGTTTTTCTGAAAAATGGGGTTTTGTTACAGTTATCCAATATTTAATATAGTGCTTATAACAACTTGTATCCAGATATTGCACAAAGACACTATGCTGACCTAGCTCTAGCCTGTAGGCATAAAATGCCTCACAAAACTAAATTTAGGACCATTCATCTTTCATATCATAAATTCTTTAAAATAAGATAGGCTGTAATCATGGTCATTTATACACTACTGAAGAAAAGAGATGTTAGTTCCAAATGTGCTGGCAATGGAAATCTGGAGTTTAAAACTTTGCCAGCTACTCTAAGTGCAGCCGGTCAAATAACACAAGACCTGATGGATTCACGTCTCTTTTCTGAATAAAAGCTGAGGGGTCACTCCCGTGACACTTCTGGGATCATGCTACTACTTGTTAATATTACAGATGTGATCAAACAGAGATTTTTAAATCATTTAGAATCCTTTTTTTCTACCGACTTCAGTGAACTTCAGTTCCAGACCCATTCTTCATTTTTTCCCTTCATTCAAAAGTTCTTATAAACAAAACAAGCAATAGAACACGTATCTTCCTGTATTGAACGAGTCACTAAAAACAAGTTTGCAATCAGCCTTTGGGGTATTAAATCTCTGTCCTGACTGATGTGAACCATATTCAAACATCTTGGCACTTTAGGAATGTGAAATGAATGCATCTTTTTCCATACTTCACCACCTTCGTTCCCTTCTCATACAGGATGTCTTGTACTCTCCATAGTCATGCCAGTAATGCAGGCAACATTTTAAAGACAACTGTAGAAACTACCTTAAATATCATCCTTCAAACACAAAATGAAAGATTATATCCCAGTGACAGGAATAGCAATTACAGCAATAACTATCTTTTAATAAGCTTTAAAAATAATTAAAGCTAAAATCTGTTCCTTGCCTTATAAAAGTGATCATCTGTTTTTCTTTTAATTCTGCATAAATTAAACAAATATTTGATGTTAATTAAAAATGTGGGTTTATACTCGAAGTTTATTGCAACTAGATTTGTGATAGTGTGTATATGGATGACAAGCAATAGAGCCTGTTGTTCCGAGGCAGGGAAGGATGCCCTGTTGGCCGTCATGCTTCTGAGAAGCACAAGGGATTGCCTTGTGTTCAGATGGCATAGAAGGTACAACTGCAAAAGAACAACGAATTAATTAGAGCAATCATTTTGAAGAGCAGTTCCAAACCCCATTTTAATTAGCAAATAAAGCAGAATACTAACTGCTTAAGAACTATTTTTGCTTTCTGATTTACTGGGCGATGGCAGTTGTACCGTGCTTTGCTACAAATCACAAAATCTAGTGCCTCATTTTGCATGTAAAGTGCACAAAAATACCTTCTTTCCCATTCTATAGGGGCCTTTAAGATATATTATGATGGTAAAGTCTGTACAACCCAGCACAATTATTTTCTAATTAGCATCCTGAAATGTTGCTTCGTGGCCTGAATCAGTTTTAGCATTGTCAAGGAGTTCTAGAAACAGCCCTATCTGAACAACCCAGGCCACACGTGACAGAATTAAATTGGCACACTTCACTGTATAGACCTTGTGCTCCTGGCAGTGATAGCTGGCTCAATACCTCAGAGAGCAGGCTCAGCTGTCACTCACTGACCCATTAACGCTCTAGTTGCATCCTGCAGTGTCATAGCCCTCGTTCACACAAAGAAAACGCTCCCTGGAGACCCCAATACCTGCAGGAATGAGGGGAGGACAGCAGTGACAGCAGCGCTATCAAACAGGCCTCAAACAACGTAGCGGGAGAGCGCCCTGTGCCAGCACCCCAAACTACAGCTGGAACCCCCTGCACTGCCCTGGAGAGGCAGTCTGAAATGGGATAGCATCTCTAAGAAGCTGTGCCCTTCACCATCCCACACCCGCGCACCGGCCACGGCCGAGCACCTCTGGCGTACTGCAGGAACACACTTGGCTCGATTTGCGCTGCGGGCCCGTCCAGTGAGGCGCCAGAGAAAACAAACAGCTGCTTCTCCTCCGCTGTGCCTCACTGTGTGCCCTGGGAAACAGGACTGTGCCTTTCCTGTCGTACGGGGAGGGGGTGCGTGCACGTGCATACGGGGACAAGTGACGCAGGCGTGTGCACGCGCACGGAACATCGGCAGAGAAATCAGAAAAAGCGGAGAATAAAAAATGGCTGAAACTTAACGGAAAAGATTTCTTTAGGCATGATTACAGCTGCGAGGAGAAAAGGGAACTCCCAGTTCTGTTGATTATATGGAGAATGGTCCAGTAACGAGGCTTTATTTCTAAGGATTCAAAAGGCTCGCTTTCTCTCTTCTCAACAACACGCATCCGTGCCACGCTCAATGCAAAGAAAAAGTCACAGAAAAGAACACAGGGAATTTATACCAACACGAACAGAGAAGTAATTCTTTTTCAAAAGAAATAATTCAGTATTGATGTTGTTACAGGGCGCTAAAAGTCCGTACATTGCAGATCCCATGTTCCAGCCTCTAGGTCACTTTCACTGACAGACATCAAAGAGCGTAGAAGGATTTCACACCCCAGGTTTTGTAAACAACCACAAAAGCAAAAACCCAAGGAAAAGAACAAAGGGTGGACACTTGACTCTGCTTATTCTGCCCACACAGAACTGAAAGACAGATGAACTCTGCTGCTTAAGATTTGTCATGAAATGATTTCTGGTTGACAAGCAGACAGGCGATTTCAAAAAAGGAGAAAGAGTAAAAGCCAACTTTGCTAGTAGAACAAAAGTATTGGAAAAAATGTGTTTGTGGTCAGTACACAAGACACTTCTAACTGTTCTTATTTTGCAGTACCTGGGTTTGCCCATCAGTTTAATCTGGATCTGGCTGTTTCCTAAACCCAGGAGACACTTTTAAGCCCATGCTCCAATGCTCCAATGCAGTGCACATTTATGTCCTGCCAAGTCCAGAGAAACACTTATTTTAGTACATGGACTTCACATCACATCTGCATGGGGGCCAATTAGGTCTGAAGAATGTTTCTACTCAGAAATGTGACCTGGGGAAAATGGGTATGGAAAATGGGGTGGATGTCTACAACTCAAACTATTTTCAGAGTAGCTTAAGCCTCCTCTACGATGGTGTCACAGGGGAGTAATGGCTCTCCTTTTAAATGGGATTATTTCTGGTGCACGTTCCCCAGCAATTGCTCTGCTGGACAGACCAGACCATGAGCACCACTGTCTTCTTCTGTGATCAGAATCCTCTGGGTTGTCCTAGTGCTCTCAGTGAGACTGCACAGAGGTAGTTGAGATGGAGAGAGAGATTACAGAGGTTTCGTTATATACAGCAATACCATTATAAAATTTTGTAATAATGAACTATAGAATTAAAATAATACATACATCCACACATTTTATACTAACATAGTTAAGCTATCATTTCAGAGCAAAATAAATTAGAATAAAAAGTATTTTTTCTTGTCTTAGGTCACTGGCTTTGCAGGACTAGCAACACTGCTAAGCAGGAAGGATCCTATGCAGACACTGAAGGGAACTAATGCAATTCTGGCACCTGAAAGGCAGCAGAGCACTTAAGTATAGTGGTGCCACATTACAGGCTCTCACTCTTCTAATGAGACACACACTTTGAAGGGTGAAAAAGGGATTTATTTATTTCATACAGCACTATGTCTAGAAGTCATTAGTGATTTAAGCACATAAAGGGTGACTATTTTAGGACTTTCCGAGACGAATTTCTCTGTGGTATAATTTCACTATAGCCAAAGAAATTATGGGAGGGAAGAATTTGGCCTTGTATACCTTAAACCCAAATGTTACTGTCAGCATTTCAGGCAGGTTAAGCACTTGCAGAGTGTTGTATTTCAAGGTTCAGGCAGTGAGCTGGGCTGTCAGCTTAATGCAAGGCTGTAATCACACAGCCACTGTAAGATCCGCAGCAATATGACCAGAAAGGAATGGGAGATCCCCTCACTTTGTAGACAGTTAAAAGTTATTCCCTCCATCCTGGCCCTCACTTTGATGTGGTGAGGTGCCCTCATGCACCGCCCTTCTCCATTCAATGGTCACTAGCAGGAGACAACCTGAAGAACATGGAAACCAACAGAAGGTTCAGATTGAAAAGGAAACTTGTTGCCTCTGGGGGAAACAGAGCAGCTCAGCTGCAGTAGGATGGTCTCCTTCTTTTTCAAGTCCAACCAGACTGTGCTACATACTCAGGCTGGCAGCTGCTGCCCACGGCAGCATGCAGAAGATCATGAGACCACAACTGCAGGGAGCTGGCAGGAGCTTCTGCAGGCACTGCTGGCCTGTGGCTCAACGGAGTGAATGGAGCACAGCCCTCCCGCAGCCCAAACCTCGCTCCTTCTTCCCTAAACTCCCCGGCTACCTGTTTCAGCTGGGAGTGGGAACTCAACAGACTCAGGTCTAACAGGAAAACTCTGAGTTGCCAATTAAATCACCGCTCTGCCAGAGACCAAGCATGCCAGCTTCCACGCTTGAGGGCAATGAGGTATCAAAAACACAGCGTGAGACTCTGCTTAATTCACAGAGGCAGTGAAATGTGGTTTTACTCTTCTTTTAATAATAAAAAACAAAGCAGGTTTGAGTCAGGAAGACTCAGAAAAAGAAAATGCAAAAACATCTGTTGCCCATTTGATCAAAAGTGTACAAAGAAATGTACAACACCAAACACTTACGTTGTAGTGTTATTTCACATTTATTTCCTATTCCTCTTGTTAAATGAAACAAAAAATAAATTAAAATGTGGTAAACAATACTGTGACATACAGCTTATGCCAAGAAAGGCAACGTGCTCAGATATATAGTGTTTTCCAAATATTACTTTTGCTTTTCATCACATTTTAATTGCGCACCACTAATATTTTATTTGCATATTCTCTTTTTTCATTGATTCATGGGTATGTATACATATGTATCCCCACTCTACCCAAATATTCATGGGTAGAAATACACAACACACATTTGAGAGCGTGAAAATGGAAATAAAATTAGACATCAGAGTACAACAAAGCTGTCACACTGCTGCCTTAATGATAGATAAATAAATGCACAGACTGATTAATTAAGTAACAGAGGCAAGATGGGCTGAGTCACGTGACCTTTTGGACAACTGTAAAGAGATCAAGTATCCCCAGGCAGGTTGTGTTTAGCCCACAGTGTCTTGGTATGTTGAAACCTTCCAGCTATACCATTCAGGAATTATTAAAGTATCGTCCGGGCAATTTACATTCCCATGTTCTGGGTTAGGTTACCCTCCTTTCAGATGACTACGTGAAATATTACTTTGCAAAAAAAGGGAACAATTATTTTAACAACGTTTCTGGAAAGTAGAAGCTATTAGATTTCACTTGAATACTTTTAGTTGCACATTAGAGAAATGATACTGCCGCTTTAGGAAGTCTATCATTTGCTTCCATTAGAGACTCGCCGACTGCCAGCTCCAGCAGAGCCCAGAACAACTTCTACTGCAGCTATAATGCCAGTAGTGGTACCAAAACAACGTCTCCCCTGATGAATGGCATTCTCCCTCTTTTTTTTGAGCAGTGTAAAACGTGGGGGCATATGTGAGGAATGGTTTAAAACTGTCTTACAACACACATTTCTGAGGTCCTGGTCAGTATATCTGGTAACTGTGTACAGTAGTTATGCTTATGACTGACAGTGTTTACCACAGTACTGTATTTACAGTGAAATCCTACTCATCTACAGCATCACCTTGGAAAGGAATGAGAGGGACTGGCATGGGTGATCTAAAAGGTTCAGTCCATTGACTGATCCCAGGAGTCAGAGGGAGTCTGTAATGGTATCTTCCCTGACTTGTTCATGATGGTTTATCTTCCCTACCATTCCCCCTTCCTTAAGCCATTTTTATACTATTTTTTATCTTCAGGATGGAGCTTCAGTGACTTTGGTCATACAGACCTTCATTGTGATCGGTGTAAAATTCTCTCGTTTCACTTTTAATAGTACAGACTAAAAAAATTCAGGGTGCAAGCTCATGGAGGGGTGGTCATACTTTGGAGGCAGGCAGCCTTTGGGATGGAGGTGTGTTCTGCTATTATAACAGGATTATAATGAGCAGAGTTTTCACAAAGGACAGCATTTCCTCAAAAAAATGACAGACTGTTGGCCCAGGGGAGCAAATACGCAGCTTATCAATTCCATAATACCATAAAGTTCCCATCTTCTGCAATAATTCACAGAACCTGGCTGCAGTCTTCGCTCCACCCTCTGTGCTGTTTTGCAGACAATGTGGTCCAGGGAACCACCATGGAATGAATTCTTTCCATACCGGTTGCAGCTGCACTCCACCCTGGGAGCTCCCTCGACACGACACCTTTCTTTCAATGTGGGAACAGCGCTGTGTCTTTAATAGAAGTTTAGTTTTCGAGTCACCCTCCAGTAATTAACTACTCCAGAATGAGTTGTACAGCTTGAAAGTTCCCTGCTTACACTCTCTTTTCTGTGCACAAATGGGAGTTTATCATTTCAATTTATTATGCTGACTCAGGCATTGTTCTAGGAAACGTAATTCAGCTGGAGAGCGGCTCCCAGTCGTTAGCAGCCAGCCTACTGTCATGGTTGTTTGGAAAGGAAAGATACAAAGTAAACTTCTTCTGTGACATGAGAAGGGATCCTTCATAATTTGTTGCAAAATTACGTTATAATAACATAGGCAATAAATTATGTCTTGGTGAAATCTACCATCCAGCTATGGCTGAAATAGGTAAGTGCATAAGCAAAGTTTTCCACAAAGTCAGGAAGGAGGCACTGACGTGAAAACATGCATGAGCAATAGTTCTTGTTTGCTTTTCATTCTCTTTCTTTGTAGTAAGGCCTTACTGATGAGAAAAAATCAAGAGTAGAAATGAGCTACGTATATTATGTTTGACCAGTTAGACCATGAGTTTATATTGGCTCCAGGACTACAACAATCCTGCCCAAAAAGCAGTGCTTGTTCATGTCTATATTACATGTGTATAAAAAATAAAATGACTGGGTGTTTGTTGCCACATAGCACCATAGATTTACACTCGCACCGGTGCTAAAGTAATAGCAATAGCACTTTTGTTCTTAATCCTATAGTACCTAACAGACAGAAAGATATTACTAAAATAATCAAACATAATAAATAACTTACTATATCAATTATAAATCATCAAACAGAACTAGAACTAAGCTTAGACAAAGAAGCCTAATGATTGTGGAATTCTATTCTTATTGTGAATAAATTAGCTTCTCATATTTCTAAATAAGGTGGAATTTATCTTTTACCACCTTCCAAAAGTAGGGAGCAGGTGGCTTTGTTATGTCAGGGAAGGAGAACAGCAGTGTGAACACTCCATTTATTAGCATTATTCATAAACTTTCTATCATGAGCAGCATTACACTGCTCACTATTCAGCATCAGGGTATGTAAAGCGCACTCAGGCTTCAAAAATCAATGACAACTTGCCCTCTACCCACCACTTTTCTCTGGCAAGCAGCAGAAAAGCCACTCCTAACACTCAGCATGCCATTTTTTAATTCACAGTTATGTTTCCACTTGAAGAGACAAGCCAAAACAAACTATTCCTCCCTGAGAAGCACCATGGGAATAAGTTCCCTCCCAACTTCAATAATTATTAGGCAAGAGTGTTTCTCCATTCCCTCTTCCACTGAAAGAATAACCTGTAAAATACAAGCTCGCGTTCTGCCGCTGTTTGCACAATTCACAGATGTCAGCCTGCAGGTTGGCTGCATCCAGCAGAACCCCAGCTTCGCTTTCCTTCCTCAGGTTGAGCGCTTTCACGGCTGTAACGGGGCTTGTGCTTGCCACACAAAGCGGTAGGTGAAGTCCAACAGCCAGAACTGTGTAAGCAGTAGTACAACCCCTCTCAGCTGACCATATGCCACTGACTATTTCTGACCATTTCTTCACAGTTTAGGACGTCGGGCACATGTGTGTCCTAGCATGTGTGTTTACAGCAAGTGTAGTTAACCGTAAAGAAAATGATAACAGCTGTTTTCAAGTCATTTAGACCTCCAACATTTTATTCCTCAAAAGGAACAAGAGAAAAAAAAAAAAAAAAAAAAAAGGTAATTTAGAAAACATATTTTTAAGTACTACCAAGGTTTGTAGAGGAAACAAATATAGTTCTGGTTTTCTGCAGTCATAAGGCCTTACAAAGTGGAAAATTATTTTCCAGACATCATGTAAGACATTGTTGAAGTGTGTTCCTTTGACTAATTGGCATTGTAAATTATTCAGTTGAATTCTGCCAGCATTATACCGTATTTAGTTTCTGTCTTTTGAGCAGCAAAGCTATGGTGATACTTGCAAGGAAAGCAACGACAGAATCCTGAATGAAAGCAGAATGTATAGCAAATAAATACCATCATCCAAAAGAAAAGACCATTTGACAGAAGGAGAAATGACAGAGTGGCACAGCTCACATTACACACTGTAATGAGCCTACACAAAACCTCATTATGTCAGAGAAACAAAATGAGAAAGAGATGTTCCTTACACTCAGCAACAGCAACAACACGAGCCAAGTGGTTTTAGATACTCACAGTGATATTTATGGCAGAGCCATACAGCCTAAACAGAGAGATTTCAAGATAAAACATTGGCTGGAATAAACAGTGATGAACTACTTGCTCTTCAAGATGGAAATGAGCAATTTGTTTTTCAAGAGAAGAATATTTTCATCCCAGAGCCCTTCTTTGTGCTGATCACATCTTCATGCCTAAGGCAACACCTTAACAGGGAGTTAACTGCGTTAGAGACTGGTGAATGAATGTTTCATGTGTTAAGATCATTTTCCTTTCATACGTGAGGACAGACAATTTATTTCATTCTTAATTCTGCAAAACTGATTAACTCCATCTGAAGCATGAAAAGTTTTCATAAAGTAAGAGGTTTGTCTGATGTATCAGTGCACCAAAAATATCAACAATTGTGTACCCTGTATTCACAACAGTTAAAACTAAAGTGTCTGCAGAATAAACCAGTATCTCATGAGCACAGGTATTTCCAGGTACTTTGGGAAAATTTCTGCTTTCTTCTATAAGCCTTTTCAGTTTCTATGAGAACACAGAATCTACTGCTGGTTCAGGTGAATATTCAGAGAAAATATGTGTTTATTACAGCCCTTCAGATGGCAGCTGATGGAAATCAACACACTTCCTGCAAAGTCAAGTGATCCAGAGTCTTTGGCTCCAGAAGAGATCTTATGCAGAAAGGTCATACAGTTCGGCAGATACTTTTTCATGGTAATTAAAACTCCTATTTCATTCTTGGTTTTCTTCCATTCCTTTGTGAAAGACTCCAAGCCACATCAGGTTTTTTTTTTTTTTATTCATTGTCACATCTTTCTGAGAATCTTCTCTTCGATCTTTCTTTATAACTCATAGAATACTAATTTCTAAATTGATATTCTTTCTTTAGACTCACCTACTTCATTTTATTATATTTTCCCCCAGTTTCATAAGGAATAGGTTCAGTCAGGTTTCTCTTTCCTTCTCTATGGGCAGAAGAAGTAAGTTTTCTAGTGCTTACTTTGAGTCCAGTAGCATTTTCTCCTCCTGAATATTCCTAGTAGACCAGCCTGTGAATAATTGATGTGATAGTGATCAAATGGCGAGACTAATGTAAAAGGTCTCGTTAAGAGTTGGGTTAAATCAGGTTTGTTTATATTCTTTAGCTTCAGCTTCACCAAGTTTACATTCTTTATTACTTTCACAAGAAGCTTGCTGCAAAAGCTCTGAAGTGTATGTAAAATGTATGAAGAAACTCTTCCCTCACCTCCAGAATGCCAGTGGGAGCAACGGAAATAAAGAGTAACTCTCAGATGAGTAGTATCTCTGTTTTTTAATAAAGGAGGTTATGTCACTAAGGGAAAGAACGGTATTTGCACTGTTTTCCTACCTTATTGTTTAACATCTTAAAGCTTTAACCTCTTGATTTCTATCCTCCATTGAACACACTGTGAGAACAGTCAGGTTGTTAAACTGCTCCGAAATACACAGCCGTATTGTGAAGGAAATAACCAGTACTGTTTAAATTAAACAATGAAAATCTACACAGAAAAAGAAAATTCACTCAAAACCAGAAAAAAAGTGCAACAATAAATATGGACTGCCCAATGACTAGCTGTTGCTAAATTTCATGTTGAGAAAAATTCAGACTTATTGGAAGAAAATGGTTTCTTGTGCTACTTACAGCTATTAATTTGGTGGATCTCCACACTTAAGCTGGTTTTGTCCTACACGTTATAGATTCATACAAGGTGCTGTGTAGTGAACAAAGATTTCACCAGTCCTGACTTCACTATATTTTATATTCCCCAAAGCCTGATGTTAGAGTAACATATTAAGTTTGGGCATAAAAGGAAGGCATTCTTCAAAATTCAAAGTAAATTGTCCTGAACCGTAACATTCAAATGACAGCACTGCGTAGCTTTAATCTGATAGTGTTGTGCTTTCAAAGCTCCACCAAACATTTTTTTCAGGTTGTGTTATTTCACCAAGACTTACAAGACAGTATTTCCCCAGTAACCTTAAGTCTGACATTTCTAGGCATCTAGTATTTTCAGCAGCTTTCATTAGGTATCAATGCTGAAAGAGAGTATGACTTTTCCATACAGGTTTGATATAGTTTGACTGGGAGAAACAATAGCTAAGCCAAGTTAAAAACCTTACAAGAATTACTTGCTTAGTCTAAAATCCTGTTAATCAGAATGTTTTGGTACTTTTGCCTAGCAATGTTGTATCATGTGCATCACTGTCAATTAATAAAACAATTTCTTTTCATTATTAATAACCTCCTTAAGAATCTGTTTTCAGAGGCTTTCACAAATTTAGATAAATATTAACTAAGCATCATTATGCCTATGAAAATTAACTAAATATGAATCTTTTAATTTTACACAAGAAGAAATCAAAATATTGGGAAACTAAATGACTTATCCAAGGGCACAAAAGGAATCAAGGTTAAAAGTCATTTCAATCCTTGCGCCATGATAGTCGGCAGAAATGAGGCGAAGGTCACACTAACACCTTCAACTGTTGGCTGTCTGCTGGGGTGAGGTTTTAATCTGCATTTTCCTCACACTTTTCAAATATTTCTGGAGCCTTGAATACAGCAGATCATAAAAGTACATAAAAAGGAAATTTAAAATGCTCATTTCAGACATATCAATCTATGTATGTCCTTCAGTTGTTTTGAATGCTACATCAGGAGTCCTCTCCAGTTACAGCTCACTCCAGGCAGAACCGTCTATTCAGGACATACAGCCATTTATTAACTGAGGCAGCTTTCATAAAATGTCAGTGGCTTGGCCAGAAATTGACATTTTGAAAAAGCTATCCCATTTAACAAATTCCAGTCACTTGAACATGCTGCTCTATCTACAGTACCCCCTAACGTAACAAGTATTTATACTGGCAGTTGAGCAATCTCGAGAAACTACAATGACCTGCAGAACAAGTCTCTACATTCAGGAGTTTATGTAGTGAATTGTATTGATGTGTGCTGGTTGTTACTTTCGGAGCTTCCCGCTTTTATTTATATTGATTATTTGACATGTACAAGATCATTAACAACCTCAGCAAATGCAACATCAAAACAGCCGTGTCAGTAGAAAGCAACAGGACTAACCACCTTACAACTGCAGACTTTGAACTCCAAGGAAATGTTTAACAGGACAAGATAGCAGGGGGGACCCTACCAGCTGCATATCCATTTTGTGGCAGGTGCTTTATGGTGTGAGTTGAAGCCTTTATCCTTTAATTGTCTAGAAGGAGGCCTCTCCTCGTCTGTACTGAGGGCCCGCGATAGGAAATGGTGATGCTGCATGGACAGCCCCTCCGGTTGTGGTGTGAAATCAGGACACAGACAAGCTGTTCACTAGGGATGAGGACCCTTCCTGCCTCATAGGGCAGACACAGACACAGTCAAGCAGTTGGTTCAACAGCTGGCTTCAGTTAATTCAGAACTTCCTACGTGTCTCCCAGAATAAGTATTAATTCTATATGCAAGATCCTCTAAATTCCTTAGCTATAAAAGGACAGTAATAGTACTCAGCTTCTTCACTGTTCTTCATTGTTTTAATTTTTTACATTTTAAACTCTGGAGTTGTATGTGTGAGCCATGTCTTGCATAATATAGGTTCAGTATCAGCTGGGATCTTGCTCAGAAAAGATGCTAACCAGCACATCTTGCACCCCACTACATTACACATGCTAGGGACATGTCTATTTAATCTCTGAAACAGAGCTAAGTATTTGGAAGTAATTCCTCAGTGAAATGTGTAGTCAAATATATGCATACACTGAAATGTTAAACCTGCAAAGTAAAGCTTTCAACAGAGAGGAAGGATGGGGAATAGGACTGCCGGCACATTTAGCACTAGAATGTTTTCTTTAGTAATGTATTTACTTAGGTATTTTCTAGACAGTTCTCCCATCATTTAGCTGAAAGTACTTGCTCAACTGGCCATGAAGTTCCTCTTCACTACCCAATGTACACCTTGTACAGCAGACTCACTTTTGGCCTCTGCTGAATACAGAGGAGCATCTTCACAATCTTTTCTATGATGCTGTTAAATTATCCAAAAGCTTGTCTTTGCTCGTTTTAGTAGCTCTAAGAAGCAAACACATGTTAACAATTCCACTTTAGGATAGTGAGAATCTAAAGGATGAACTAAAGTCAAATCTTCATACTTCTTTTTAAGTGTAACCTCTTCTTTTCCTTGTCCTAACTTCCAACGGTCAAGGCAAGATGAAGTAGGTGGCTACACAGAAAGGCTACCACTGATACCAAAGTTGAATCTCCCCGTTTGATTTTTATTTTACTCTCTACTTAGACAACATTATGCATTTATGAGACACTTCATGATGCACGGTAATAAATAATTTTAATAAATGCCACTAATGATAATGATGGATCATAAATTGTCTTATGTTTTAATTTCCTTGGGTAAATATATTGAAGCACAACATCTCATTTTCATTGCTGACCTGGGGTGAAAGCACAGCAGCGTGACATTTACAACAGATACTTCAACTGTAATTACCAAACAGTTAATACATCAATTTAATTAAAATTCTATAGTGATGGACAGCATAAAGTATCAAAAGAGTTTAACCTAGGCAAAAACAGACAAGAGGACCAAGGCAATTGGTTCAGGCAAAATGAATTCGAATACTTGTCCCACCAATTCAGAGGGTTATTTGCTCCTTGGACAGAAAAGAACCTGCCATAGAAGTCTTTCAAAAGCATATTCATCATGAGACATCGCACAGGAATATTCAGCACAGCAAAATGAATAAAGAAAAAAAAAAATCCAGGTTGGATTTCATACTGTGTTTGGTGAAACAAAAGTGATCTCCATTCCTTAGGTTTATCTCCTGATAAAATGAAAAACAAAGACATGTTAAGTCTTGCTGAAATTCCTTTTACTGGTTTCATTGTAGAACTTCTAGAGTCCAAATTCTTTTAATTTCTAGATCAATCCATCCTGGATCTGTGCATCTTCAATATTGTCAAACTGCTCATCATCTTGCTACCAGCTACTGCTGATTCAGTTCTCCCTGTCTGAGGCTCTACTCTCATTTGCCAGTTTAAGAGTGAGCAAAGTCAATTAACACCAGCAGAAGAGATGATGTACACTAACAGAAGTCTTTTGCCCCAATTCCAACATCTGATCTTTCCCTTAATTCTGTCCATGTATTTTTTCTTCCTCCTATTTTAAGAGCAAACCAGCCTTCTTTAGATTTTGCTCGAGCGAAATAAATCATTTTTCCTCACTATCATCCTATGTAGAGGAGAGTGAGCACTAAGGTGGGGAAACTGCACTAAAGATTGCAATTTGAGGCTTGAAGCGGGGAGAAAAGCAATGAGCAACTGCAAACACTTTAGCAAAAGTGGACTGTTGAAGTAGTTTGCCTTGAGAAGGATGAATTCAAGCCTTGACACATGTCTGACAAACAGACCTTCCTCTCCAAACAGCAGTACATTCAAGGATTTGGTCATGGGTCACAAAGAGAATAATTTTGACATGTGAAATATCAAAAAGTTTTGGCAAATGCCCAAATGGAAATTTTCCCTTCTTTTCCCTCTTTGAAAACTGCTACAATCTCTGATAACATGATTGATACATAGATGATTTATCTCACCTATCATTAAATTGGCTGACCATGTTGTCTCCCTCCATCAGATTAAGGAAATTAGCATTGAAAATGCTTTCCAAAATAGCTTAGAAAACTTACATGCAGAAAACCACATTTTAAATGAAACCAACATGAAGAGTTCCAGCAAAGCCAGGACTATATTAGGTGTCAAGGAGCAATGTTGGGAGCTTTCAGAACAGGATCCAAGACAACTAGCATGCTAAGCACAGGGCCAAATGCATCCTACACCATCACCATGAGGACAGGCAATAGGAGATGCTGCTGGCTGCGATCTGTGTCCTGTAAATGCGGCCCCTTCGCAGTGCAGAGATGTGCCTGTGTTCACTCAGATGCATGTGGCTCCACAGCTGAGTGTGGCTTTCTTGGGACAGCAGGCTACGTTTGGCTGTTGGCTTTTTTTTTGTTGTTTTTTTTGGTTGTTGGGTTTTGTGTGTGTATGTGTGTGGGGTTGTTCCCTTTTTTTGTTTTTGTTTTGCTTGCGTGTTTGGGTTTTTTGTTTGGTTTTGTTTGTTTTTTTAAATCAACCAGATACCAGATTTTTCAAATTTGCTATTAGTTGATTCAAACCATCAACTGTTACTTGCATAAAGTGTTTTATATACTTTTACCACCACAGCATCCCAAACTGTGTATATTTACACTTATTTTCCTTCCTTCTGGCCAGCCAACTGAGTGGGATCCCTTGTTCAGCTGAGCTGTACTTGTGGCAGGAATCAGAGTGGGAGGAAAAAGCAGTCTGAAAACACTGTGTACTGGAAGCAATGTGGGCCTAGTCCTTAGAGGCTGTTCAAATTTATTTTGGTTCCAATTGTCTCCAATGACCTGCTTCTCAGCAGAACCGAGCTGAAGCAGTGTCCCGATGTCCCCTTCTCTCCAGTCATCCCCCCAGGATTTGGTAGAGGGCCAAGCAGAGTTTTATGCTTGAGAGACCCCTCTGACAGGAATGCATGCTAGGAGTTTGATAAGGCAGAAAGAGCAGAGGCCAGCAGGGAGATCCTCCTCTTACTTCTCTACGAGTATTGGTCAGCAAGCATGAAAAACAAAAGAGCCAAAGTAGTTCACCTGAAGGGCAGAAATAATACCCCCAGCTATGTACTTTTAGTATCATTATTTAATTTCTTACTTATTTTTCTACTGATTTTACTGTGGTGCTTATTACATCTATTTTATAAAGAAATAATCATTCCACTTTCCTTCTCTTTGTGAAACCATGTAAAACCACCTTACATCAATCCCATGGGCTCAGAGGAAAACAAGCAGTGCTCTGAGACTCATCCTGCCTTCGGGAAAGTGCAAGAAGAGCCATCAGAAGGGTACAGTGTGGCAAAGCAGGGCACTGCCTCTATTCCCCAGCTATGCCAGCAGTCCTACTTATCTGCGGAGGCTGCAATATGCTGCCATATTCAGAGGCTGTGATAGGTTGGTTTTTTTCTTGTATACGGCTGCGACCTCCTTCTGCAAAGCTCTTAGTTTGTGGGACTAGACTGTTTATTTAATTAAAAAATCCCAGTGTAAACCTCTAAACTATTATTCACAATGAAAATACCAGTAATTTTTTGAAAAAAGCTGTACAAGCCCATATCCCACCTGCAGAGCTGACAGCCGATTCTGCTATTATACCCTTTTCTTTCTACACTTCCAACAATGCTTATCCTTGCTGGTTTATATGATTATAAATACCTATTCCAGTTTTCTCATCTTAACTCCTTTTTCTATCCTTCACTTCCCTGTGCACTTTAAGAATCTGCATCATTCCATCTATATGCAGTTATCATTTTCCAAAGCAGTCCTATTCCTATTATCTTATAGAATAAATCTTTCCTCTCTCTTCCAGTTGGTATCTCAAATCTCAGTTTTAAACAGATACTTTTTTTTTTTTCTACCCCTGTCCATACTACTGAGGATGTGATAAAATGAGTTCTATCAAACCACATCAAGATCTTAAACAACTGCCAAGAGTTTGATATGCTAACCTTTTAAAGAAATGGCAAAAGAGAAGCGTGCATAAAACATGGAGAGAAAACAGGTCATGTGTGGCTTAAAGGGACAAGGTCCAGATTTTCACACTATTTCAAAAGCGCTAAGCACCTGTATTCCCCAGATAAAAGTGAACTCCTGTAACCTGCATTTCTAACTCCAGTTCCATGTTCAGATGTTCCAGCTACAAGGACTTGCTTTTATGCAATGGAGCTCCAGCCCTCGGTTAGAATAACCTGGATTTGTCTTCAAGCTATTTTACACTAAGCTTGGATGGACTAAGGTATCAGGTTAAATTGCAATTTTTTTTCTCTTTCCTCCAACACAACTGCTTACTTTCAAGGTGAGAGGCTCTAAATGTGTACATATCTATTGTATTAAAATACCAGTCCCTTTACTGAGAGCTTACATTTGCAAATGGTACAGCTCCTCTGCTGCTACTCCCAGGATGGGAAACAGCGCTGGGGAAGAGAAAAGCTGGGCTGCTTGCAAACATCTGCAAATCTACTGCCTGTGAGAAACAGAATAGTTGTGGCTATTTGTGATACCTACTTTCAGAAGAACAAAGCATGCTTGGCTAGTTTTTATGTCCAGATGGGACTACATAGACCCTGATCTTGAACACTGGCCCAGTAACTTCAAGGAGAGAGGAGATGGCAAAGATTAAACATTGTACTCCAGTTTGGAGGGAACAGGAGACATTTAGTTATCAGTGTGGGGTGGCATAAGGTACAATTTGGATCCAAGTAAATGTAACCAGACATTTGGCACTTCAGACAGAGAGCTGTTGTCCTTGAGAGACCAGTGTCCAAACTCAAATACAAGACTTTCAACAAGCAAGTTTGTGAATGGATTTATTTCTATTAGTGCAGGTAACTTTTTAAGTTCAAGTTCCAACAAAGAAGTAAAACCAAATAATTAGAAACAACCTTTTACACATGTAACACTGCCACTGGATTATTTTTCTAATAAGATGTAATTTATTCTTTATGCCTGGGGGGGGGGGAACAAACAAACAAAAAACAAAACAAAACAAAACAAAAAAACCAACACAAAAAAACCCACACCACCATAATCTCCATAAAGGAGGCTAGTTCATCTCATAGCCACAAGGGCTTTTATTTTTAACATCTTACTGTCATGCACAGTTGTAACTTGAGAGATAACATAGCTGAGGTGCTAGTCTCTGGTAAAATAATTGCCATTTTAAACTGTGGAAGGTGCACTATAGCCATCAATTATCAGATTGTCTAATTAGTATCAGTAGTGATCAAGCTTTGCTTTCATAATTATTGCTGATGGCTGTACATGGTCTATTTTATTAAAAATCCTTCCAGAATGACAAAGAGAAAATCCATAGCACAGCTACAGTGCATCTGAGAAATGACAACAAAGGATCAGATGTGACAGAGAGGCCCCTTGGTATACTGAAGACCAAATCCTACAGAACAATTTTCATGGTTTATGTAGTAGGTGTAACAAAATATCCACTAGGTATCCAAACTCAAACAACATCCACTTATAAAAACTAGTTTCCCAGTAGCATTTATTCTGATATTAGCTCCAAAAGAGAACTCATGGCCATGCATATCTGGCTGCCAAAGCCTAACACGCAATGAGCTCAGAACGAGCTATTCAGTAGATGCAGTTGTTTCCAAAGAATGAATGCGACAGAAAAGAGACATTATTATTATTAACAATCCTATTGCCCATGACAAAGAAGTAATTCTGTAAATCAATAGCTGTATTTAACTGTCTCATCCGATCCTAAGTGAATTTGAGGAAGGTTTGATTTAAAAAAAAACAACACAAAACTATTATACTCCATGCCTCGGTATAGGTCAAATTCTTAAACCAGCCCTGGCATAGCTTTCTGTGTTCCTGCTTCCATTTCAATGTGTGGGTAGTTAAAAATGTTAAATATCAGAAAAGAAGCTTTAAAAAAAGCAATAAAATGACATGTTGGAATATAACTTAAAGATATGCATTTGCTTTGACATTATTAGATGAAAAGAGGCCTCTAGTCATAGGCCTCCGTTAATGCATAGCAGTTATTAATAACACCCATTATTTAATGATAAATCAAGATTATTTTTTGAGATGTAGATTATGTGACATGTAAATTACAGACAGTAATAACGAGCAGATATCAAATGAGAAAAGGACTAAACAGAACTATCTGAGCAGAAAATGTTGTCCAAGGTTAGAGTCTTGCAAAAAAATTCTTTACACTCCTTAATGCCCCCAAGGGGAGTAGTTTCCCTTATGCAGCAGAATGGTTTACACTGAGTAACATTTAAGGTGGCCCAAAAAATTTGCAGCTTATGGACAAATTTCAGTACCAGTGCAGACTTCATAGAATTTTAACATTATGATAGAAAATAAACTTCATGCCTTTGCAGGAAAAGAAAGATATGACTACATCACATGCCACAGCAGTACTTTCCATGTGCTTTACAGTCAGCGTTTCTCTGCCTTCTCTGACAAACCAGTTGGACATTTCTAATCTCTGGGCCACTTCATTCCTTGACTTCTTGGTTAATACACACAATTCAGTGGCAAATGGACACCAAACATGCACTTTGTTTCTATGACACCTCTTATGAGGGTCTACAGTTTAAACTAAAGCTTACGATTCAAGCCTCTAAAATCTCCTCTATGAGTGTAACTAAATTGCTCTTAAAGGAAACAGATCACACTATTACTCCATCAACCTAAATACTATGTGATTATTCTCTTTCCTATACTTCAGTCTTTTATCCAGTGGCTCTCTAAATTCTTTTGAACAGAAAAGTATGACTTAGAAGGTATTCAGATTTATCTGTTTATTAGCATTTCATTTACCATTAGACATTCTGGGACAATACATCCCATTTTCAAGAAAACTCCTTGAGAGAGGAAAGAAAATGCAAATCCACATTGTCTCTTCAGTCCATGTAGGCTGCTGTCGTAAACCAATCACGAATAATGTCAGAAAGCCCCATGTCACGTGTAGGTTTTCAGTATTTTCTAACCATATCTCTTTATACAGTACTATACCATACACTCTTTAGGGTTAACACCTGAGATTTCGGAACTGAATTTTAGAAAGACAAGCTATAAACAACTTCTGAGTCACCTATTTTAGATGAGGATTATTAAAACCAGGTAAGCTTGAGGGACCAAAATCCTAAGACAGTTTTTTTCGTATCTACATGAATGGTTAGCTGACTTTGAGAAGCTTTCCTTGCTTTTGCTGCTGTTTCTTCATATGCAAAGTAAGAACAACACCACCCTAACGAAGGTGAAATCAGTCATTATTAACTACATGACTAATATTAAATTACAAGTGTACTTCTGCCTTGAGATAGATCAAGTGGCTTTTAAAGCTCTTCCATATCTCTGCCTTTATCAAGCTGTGATTGTTACTAATTAAATCTTGTCCAACCGACACCAACAACATGGTTGCTAACAACATGGGTTGTAGTACAGGCGAGGTAATATCCATTCTGTGGTCTTTTTTAGACAGATTTTGACTTGCTAACAGCTTTCCCAAGTTATGTGCAAATCCTTATACACTAAAATGCTAGGGCTTGCAGTACAATGCATGTGGTCAATCTCTGCGTGAGACAGCACTGGCCAGATCTGTTTAGTTCTGTGAGAAAATCCCTATTCATTAGTGTCCATCACCCCTTACATATCCTTTAGGAATGCTAATTAATCAGGTAGTAGTACAAAGCACAAGCAATTAATTTGATCCCTGTTACACAGAAATAAAATACAGAAATAAGCACTGAAATGGAGTATCCTGTATGGGCTCAAGTCAAGGGACCTCAAGGAAAAAGTGTTTATTCTTCAGGGCTGTTGGAAAGGTTCTTTCATTTCAGTTTAGGAGCAGTGACAGATTTCTCAGCTATTTCCATAGGAAACTCAAGAGAACTCCTCAGCAGCAAAACTACTGAAAATCATCAGGAAACAACAGGCAATGAAGAGAGAGTCTTTGAGACTGTTGCTGAACCAATACCAGAATTCACAAGATAACAGCACATCCACATACAGGTTTTGAATATAAACAGCCCCTTTTACAAAATGGGATAAAATGAAAATAAACACTTTAAGGATGAAATTAAGGCCAGTAGCCTGATTGGGAGGTTGGGTCCAGAGGTTAAACCCAGACATCTAGGTCCATTTAAAATGTTACGTGGCCTGGTAGGTATGCTGGGAAGAACCAAAATTTTGTTGAGTGGCAGCCAGAAACTGACATAAAAATGGCACTAAATGCTTATCTTTAAGCCCTTAAATTGTTTCCTTAGTACTTTGAGCATACAGGTGTTAAGTAGTGTGAAAGAGAAAACGTGTGGACTTCTGCAAATGCGAATGCAGGAGGCTGTACATAGAACAAAGCTCTCTAAGTGCAAGCGTCCTGGTCCATGATAGACACCTTGTCTTTTTCCTTCCGAACCACAAGATTAGAATGAATGAAATAAAGAAAAAAGAAGAAGAAAAAAAAGGAAAAGGAAAGAAAAGGCTTCATGACAGCTTGAACACCTCCCTTTTCTCAAAATAGATGATGTTTGTTTTATTTCTGACAGATTACATATTTGGAAGAAAGTAGGAAATAGACAGCAGAGCTACTACTCTGCAACCTTTACAAAGAATCACTCAGGCTATTTACAGGACCAGCTCCCTAATGACTTCTTGTGACTGGTCAAATCTGTTCTATGTCCCTTATGGTGATGTCTACCCAAAAGGACAAAACCCTTCACTCACCAGGCCCTTGCTACTGAACTCAGCCAATATGTTGCTCAGGACTCACCAAGCTGCTTCTAAACCCAGTGCCTAAAATCAATAAGAGCTTTATAGGATTTTCTGCTTTCCACGTGGGAGAAAAATAACTGTGAGTTTGTTGTTTGGAAAGGCATTGATTAGCATATTGCTGGAACAGAGTGTTGACCTAAGGATCACAGACTCAGCATGAACAAGTCTTCTAAGCAGAAGTATCTAGCAGAATAAGTACTCATTTCTCTATCAACATTAACCATTTCCTTAACTTAAGAAGTTCTATAGTCCACTTGTTATATTACTCAGGCAACTGAAAAAAAGCAAGAAAATAATTATCATCTAATAAATTCAAATCATCAGCTCACCTAAGAGTAGAAGAAATAATTCAATTTTGCATTCAAAAACTTTTCTAAACTAAAGATGGAGCATTTTTTCGTGCTTTCTATTTTTCAAGCGATTTACTTCAATAAAATTGGAAACAACCGTGAGATGGTTCAGGCTTGTCAGGACTCCCCCAGAGCATCAGAAGAGTATTTGCAGACACTCTGCTATCCAATTCAAGACAGCAGGACAGAAGCAACATGGGACTACTGTATTTGTAACACTCCTGTTAACCCAGCTGCGATGCAGAATTCTGAATGATTGTTACAAGCTTCCTAGATGTGATTCTCTTGATCTTGGGGGAAAAAAACCCAACCAACAAACCAACCAACCAAAAGGAAAATAAAGCCATGCTGAATGAAAACCTTTTTGGGACTGTACTGGGAGACAGATCATTGCAACAGTGTGTTGCAATGGAACAGAGTATTTTTGGGTACTTCAGAGGATGGAAACTGCAGGCTTTTTGTGTAGAACTAATAGCACAGAAGATGCAAGTGCACCACACCACCTCCCTTCTGCCTGCCTGCGCTTGGCTGGCTTTCCCAAAGAGCTGCTTCAATTTTATCCCCAGTTTCAACTTTGGATTCATGGGGCATCCACATTTCCTCAGCAAAGATCTGGTTTTAAAGTACTCCTGTTCATGTTCTGAGCACATGCTGTACAGTTGATGTTGGTGATGGAATTATACTGAAGAATTGAAACTTAAAAAAAAAAGATCCCAAGCAAATTTTAACATGTTTTTCTGTCATTGACCAAGGACAGACTACATCCCTTGTCCCTAGGAATCACAGTACTTCTTGTGCAGCTTCTCTAGCATGATGTTCTAATAAAGAGCAGGGTGTTTTACAGCTCCCAGAATGCAGAGCAATGCTTCTTCATCACAAACAAAAGTTTTTGATGAACCAGTTCAGAGGGGTCTGAAGAACAACCAAAAGTTGGATGAAAAGTCTCTAGATAGGTCTTATCATGTATCCACTTCTATGGATGAATGTAAATTAGTTTTACATACACTAGCTCTGTTACAATGAGCATACTCATTCACCAGTATAGCTCAGAAAGGCTTTAGGACCATATGTATGTATTACATATATACACACATACCCACCCCTTTTCTAAACCAGTAAAAGAGGATACAGCATGGTTCTTCCAAGACCTGGGTTTGTTTATATCCTTTTCTCTCTTTTCCATAGGGAAGAGTAGCAAATTCCCTCAGATGTAGAAGTATATCACATCATTGCATCTCCCCAGCTGGTTTTTTTCCAATGGTGGACATATGCTAAGTGTAAGTAAGCGTCTGAATAAAGCCTGGAGAAGATTTTCAAGTGGCAAATGAATGAATTCAGGGACCTTTACTTGTTCCTATTCTCTAAGTCAGTTTGTGCCCATTTATTCAGCCAGTTTTTAATCCATTTCATCATCCTCTCATTGACTCTAATATCCTTGAATTTGCATATCAACTTCTTCTGTGAAACTTTATCAAAGCCTCACTCAGATCTAAGTCAATCAGATCTATAGCATCCCCAGTCTCTAATTTCTTTGTCCCACTTGCTCCTTGATTAATTCTATCACATGCTTCTGACAAGATCTACTTCTACAAACCCATGGCTCTTGGCTACTGCTTAACAGACTTTTTATCTAACAAGCTAACAAGTTCATCCTTTATGAATAATTCTAGAAATGTTTCCCAACACAGCGGTTAAATCTGCAGGCCTGCTCTTGCTGCACAACCTGAGATAACTGGCAATGAAGAAAATGTCAAAATTATACGATTCTGGCAGTGTGTGATCAAACGAGTATGTCCTCTTTGTGAACTGTAGATCTATAAGGCAAGGTTTAGGATGTGCCTTGTCCAAACTGCTGTGGTATCAATGAAAGGTATAGCAGGGGAAACAGACAGCAAATAAACTGACTTTAAAGGCTGTTATGTGAGAGAGGTTTTTGGGAGCAAGGATTTGTTTCCTGGGATGATAACACTTTCACGAAGTTGTAGAAATTATGGGCAAAACCAGCATAGAAAGATAAAACAGTTCACCCATTTGGCCAAGTATTATTCCAGACAGTTGTCTAACCTGTTCTTAAAGACGTACACTGATGTATCAGCATAACCTGAGGTATGGTAGATACAAATACTATAAATGGCTTAAAAAGTAATTAAGCTACGTTCAACATTTAAACCAAAATGGCAACTAAAAAGCGTGATACTTTGAATCACACCTCTGAATGCAGGAATTCCCCAAATTCCAACTTAGTAAAAGCTCGGAAATATCTCAAGAGGCATTTTGTTCTATATCTAGTTTTAACACTCTTTCCCTAAATACTCACTGCTTGTTAATGTTAGGGACAAGATGCTGAACTAGATGAACTGTTCAATGCACTGTAAGCATCTTTTTGTTCCTGCAATCTCGTTGGTCTGCACTGGACTCTCTCCAGTGGCTCTCCATCTTTCCTGAAGTGTAACTACCAATTCCAAGGCTCTCCAGCTTACACTGTTGAAAGCTCCACATCACAGTCAAGCTGCTATTATCTTGCACTATGCAGGACTGCACTGTCACCTGCCCCTTCACATTTATGTCTTCACTTGTTGCTTAGAGGCCTTGGAGACCACAGAATTGCCATGATGGCCTAAGCAAGCAATGCTTCTATAAATTGATAAGCTCTGTCTAGCTGCGAAAATATCCTATTGCCCATCATGGTTCTTAGGACGGCATGTAGTATCAGCAGCTAGCTCATCTTTTCCAGTGCACACTGACTTTGACTTTGGTCTTCACTATTTGTATTTAAATTATTCCTATCTGTTCCTTGTAAGGACTCCAGCGAAACAGGAGCTCAGCTCCTTTAGAACTGCTTGCCCTCACCTAGGAGGAGGAGATCTTTACAGTTTTTCAGGGACATAATTTTTCCCCCTTTCTTCTTTTATCACCAAGGCTACAAGCCTTGGCAACAGGAAAAACAGAACTCCTATTTATAGAAGCAACGAGTGAGGAGTGCAAAGACCTAGAGATGGAACAATTAGTAACTTCTCTGTCTTGTTAGCATTCAGTTTAGGATAGAATAGCAAAAGGCAAATGTGAAGATCCTCTGCATGAGATACTGGAAACAACGAGACCAATCTGATACTGCCAGAGGGAAATACCTAATTGCAAAACAGTATGGGTCCCAAAACGGGATCCTGTAGAACCCCAGCATTCATGAATGTTACATTAAAGATAAAGAGGCTTAACTGCAACAAGCTGGCTCCCCTGAAAGAAATGCTGGATAATCCAGAAGAGATAGTTAATCTCTGCTGCACAAACTGATGTTCATTGATAACAAACGCTGCAAACAAATCCTAAAATAGGAGATTAATATGTGTTGGGTTTTTTCAGTAAATATGTTAAGCGAGCTCTGCTGGGTACTTCTATTAAGCATCTGCAGTGAAGGACAATTGAAGTTGGTACTGAAATTTCTTTCATATTTTGCTTACTAGGGGATGTTCTTCCACCTAAACTACAGCTACATCTTAAATGAATGGATGCTAAAGTAGGGCATACAAAAACTAATTCTCTGTAGGAAATACTGATCAATTCAGAACATATCACAGTTAAATCCAAACGTAAACCAAAACATGGTTAAACAGACATAATACTGGAACTGGTAGACAGTCTGCAAGGAACAAAATTAGTCCAATAGGGATTACAAATAAGCACTTCAGAATAATGTACATCCTCTATTACTGTGTCACTGACTAATAGGTCAGGTTTTTCTGTAAGAAACGATTCAGTTTTAGCCTTCCTTATTTGGGAACCATCCTTTTTGAAAGCACACTACTGATTATTCATGCTGCCCAGACAATGACAGTTAAAAAGTTTCATTGCCTAAAACTGTATTCATGAAACACCAGTAAATCCTGGCAAATAAACATAGCTTTTAATGGTCTTAGTCTTCCACACACTTTGAACGTGGGTATTTGAACAAAGAATTTTAGTTCTGTGGGTACCTGTCAGCAGGCTAAACCTAACAAGAGATTTAAAACTCTAGTTTTCCTGAGGATGTTTTCTTTACATTTTGAATGAAAACTGTGGTCACTTGGAAAAACTTGTTACAGTGTGAAAGCCACACGTATTATCCAGGTCATGAAAACAGACACTGAGCAGTAAGAACTTACTAGATGGGCAGTGAGACCTTATCAAAACAGGGAGAGTAGCAACTCAGGGTAGAAAATATGGTTAAAAGACTGGACAAAAAGATGCATTACTAAAAATGTTATGAAACTGAAGGTATATATTTTCTTCAATCATCCAATCTTGTCAGAGAAAGGATTAAGTAAATAGGTAAATGAACTCTTAAAGAAAAGAAAAATCCTTTGCCAAATAAAGAAACAAAGAATGAAAGCAGGAAAAAGTCTAGTGTTGATGTTCTGCAGACAATCAGATGGACAGGTATAATAAACCCAAGGAAAAGCCCCAGTAGGTGCTAGGCTTATAATTCTAAAACTTTATTACCCATTAAAGGGAGAGGTCACAAAATTGCTGTTTCTCTCAACAATTTTCTTTAAACTGTCAGTCACAGCTATGCCAGTCACAGAGTGAATGCATAAAACTGAACTGGCTGCTTTACAGCTAAGGAAACAACACTATGGGCTAAGGTACAGACCATGGAGCTTTGCAGGACAAACAAAATGCTTCACTTGAGCAATAGCCCAGCTCCAATTGTTTTAATTTGTGATATCAGAAAATCATTGCTATTTATTAACAGGGGAATGTGCACCTTCCCTGTGCACTGCCACCAATGAACCTGACTGCCAATTAGACATGTTCTCAAGTCATAATCTTAAAAAACTAGAATATCTGAAAGAAGATAGGTAAGAGAATTACCAAAGAAGTTTAGAGATCTCTGTTTTATAAGCAATCTGAAAGGTGAAAAAAGGGTGAAGGGAAAAGGTAATACAGAACCTCTGAGGTCAGACTAAAGCAGTGGGCATCTCAATCACTTAATTTGCTTTCTTCTGCTTTGTGGAACTTTTCTGAGAAAAGTGGACATTTCTGAGAAGTCTAAATATGCAAAAAACCAGGCCTGTTTGGGTTATATGGTGATTATGTGTCAAGTGCATTTCACTTTGGGGAAACCCGAAAACCCACTGTGTTTTATCAGTTTTACATGACAAGACAAAAGAGAGTGAAAATAATAATAAATTAAAAAAAAAAGATTACTACACTTGGAACTCTAAGAAAAGGTGATTAATAATCTGTCACATCCTACACCTCTTTATCAGCTATTTCTCTGGCAGAACAATGCAATGGCATTTCCCTAAAATAGGAAAATTTCAGTGTGACACAGAGATGATTTTGCCATCTAATTCCCTAATAAATCATGGGTGTATTACATGATATTAAGTGTAGAGAAAGAGCTTCTTCTGGCTGTAGAATCAGCCTTTGATGGCCATTACAAAGGGCAGCGTAGGTAATTGAGGTAGGATAAAAGTGTACACTTGTAGGACAGCTCCTCCCTAGAAATACAGCTTTTGCGTAGCTGGTTTGAGCTTTTCTTTATTTTATGCTGTGTCACATGGAGGAAGACACAGTCTCAGAGTTACTCATTCTTCTCTGTCAGCATTTTTGTAGGCTGACCATGATTTCATAAATAAATCCAAATCAGCCTTAATTTCACCGAGCTGTTTTTACCAACGATGACTTTCCAACATACGTATTTATCAAAATTGTGGCCAAACACAGGGATGGGTAGCTCTCTCTCCTTCTCACCCAGACACACTTACAGTGTTGCTCTCCAGTTGCAAACTGCCTGGATAAAGCATTTCTCATGTGAAGTAATCCCACAGTATATGACCTTGCAATTTTAAACATAAATTAGGAGCAGGGGGAAAGACACAGCACCTGTGAATCCGAATGGATTTTTACCAGCAAGTTTCATTTGCTGTCATACTCTATTCAAGACTAGATACGTGACTTCACTTCAGGAAAGTACAATATCCATTGTTATCTTTTATATTTCTCCTTTATTCGGCATACAATATCATTTCAAGGACCCTGATGTTTCTGCAGTTGTGTAATAGGTGAGGAGTTACATATATGCATAGTGTTTTCACTAGTGAATTCTTCATTGTCCATGGTGCAGGGTCATGGCTGTTCTTTATTCGTTTGGCAAATTGATTATAGCTCTTTAAAGCCTCTCAAGCAACACAAAGCAGACAGAAGAATTATGAGCTAGTTTAATGCATTTTACCTTGATAGGAAAAACCTGTAGCTCAGAGCAGCAGTGAAGAAATTATATATGCACACAGCCTTCAGCTTGAGGCTCTCCCTGAAACCTGCATGACTACATCAGAGGGTTATTAGTACCCTGACAATGACGCTGCTTTGAAAATGCACCAGATTACTGGTGTAAGAAGAAGGTTGTTAGCTGCTGGCTAGTGTGAGGTGTAGCCAAAATATTTTTCAAGCCACTATAACTAGTTGACATAACAGAGCTAACTGTGACTTCATTTATGAAGTTTGTTACACATTGCACACTTAGGAAAGTGATAAGCAAGACTTTGTACCAAATATTACATTTCAATCCAAAACTAAATACCACACAGTATCTGAGGTGGGGGATAACCCTTCCAGTTTCCATCCTTGCCAGCTCAACTGCTTTTTTCCATTACCTAACAGATCGTGGCAAGTTGTTTTCCTCACAGTTAATGAGGAAAAGACATGAACTATGAATCTTCTCAGGAACTAGGCCAGATCTTCACATTCATTTAGGGGCTGATATGGAATGGGGAGAGGCTTAAGAAGGATATATTTTAATCAGCTCTAGGGTGGAGTTCTTAAATTTTTTTAAAGTCTATTTTATAGTTTTCATGCATTTATTAAATAATTTATTCAGTCTATAGTGTCTTGTTTCAGAAAGTCACTAAATAGGTTCTTTTTAAGATTCGTGGCACAGCACCTCAGTGCCAAAGACTGATCATGTTCCCCCACACACCCTTTTTTTTTTTTCCCCTGAGAACTGCTGTATAACTAAAACACCCATTTGCCCTGATTTGTCAAAAATCATGTACTCTTCTCGAGCACTGACAACAGATCCTTACTCTTAGATCATTTGTCATTTGGTGGGGGGCATTTCTTGCCCATGTAAAGAAGTACAGCAACACATTAAACTGGGGAAAAAAAAGTGTTATTCTATGTCTGTATTGAAAACTAGATGCCTCATTTGAAGAATGTCACAATAGAATCTGCACGTTCACTATTTAATAACAGAATGCAAGTGGCAGCACTTGCAGACAGCAGAATATTTAGGTTGCTCAAGCTTTAAAAAAAAAAAAAAAAAAAGAGAATGTCAAAAGGAGAGATAAAACACACTGAGTCCTGTCATTCTATGACAAAAGCACTGTGTATACTGAATAGATAATTAGTGATTGTACATCTTCTGTAAGTGTGGAGAGAATGACTCTGAATTCACTTGGGACACCACTAAAAATACCTACTCCATTTTCATCAGTAGTTAAATACAAGGAAAACAAAAAGATTGGGATAGCAAATAACGAAGTCATTAAATCAATTACATGTTTTCATTGAAAATAATATTTTCTCTCCTCATCCCTTTAGAGAAGGACAAGCAGCCATACCAGAAACCCAAACACAGGTAACAGAAATTTGTAGGAGACTAGAAAAACTTGCTTTTAGCAAGATCTGATCTACTGCTGAATGCTGGTTATTCTCAGTGTCTCCCACTGCTGTATTTCTTTTGCTAATTCACCTGTATCTGTGGCTTTCCTCTGTTATGGTACTTCTATCATGCTAAAAATCACCCAAGTTATTAGCTTAATGAAAGTTCTTCTCCGTCCCCAGTCACAACACCACTACTCTTTTCCTGGAACCCTTTGAAGTGTGCATTCCCTGGCAAATAGTTCCACTGATCTGTGAAAATAACATTTAAATACAGTTGGATGATAGAATTTCTATATTCCCCTAAATGCAAGGCAGAATTCTGACTAGGAGAATTTGTCATCTTGTACAAGAACCTTAGCTTCAAGTTCCTTCTAAGGATCCTTCTTCCATTCTTCCTCATGCAGGCAACAGAGAGCTGAACCTTATTTGGAAGCATAAACTGTGCCAGATGGAGCAGACTGGTTTAAAAATCAAAGGGACACAAGAGCCTGTTTTCTGTAGGAGATAAACACAGAATGTTCCGTGCCGCCAGCACCTCTGAGCCCTCCTGTACCTTGGTGCAGCAGACATCAGTTGGCTTTCAACTGCTTTGACGCCCACTTTGGCTTAATTGCATTAAGCCCAGAAATACCATCATTGTTGTCAACCCTGACACTGCTTCTGACTGTCAAGTGAGTTTAAAGCACTGGTGTAAATTTGCTGTATCTAAAATAATTAGGCTTAGGGTCTGAAATATCACAGTGAAAAGCTATCTGTAGGGTGATGCTGACTCCATAAATCACAAACATTGTTTTAGCTATAGAAAAACACTCTCAAATTAGTGTTGCAAGATACTTTTTCTCAGGAAAGGGTAACAGTGAAGGGAGGACAAGGTGGGCAGGAGCCTTGAGGCATTTGTTGTGAGAATTCCTGCTGTGTTAAGATCCAAGAACTGTTTTGGTTCCATTTAGAAGGTTCAAGTACTATGAAGAGCTGCAGAAAAGTGGCAGGATTGAGTACACATGAAGGTCTCCCTTTCTTTGGGATTAATGTCAGAAATCTCACTAAAATCCTCATGAAGATCACCAGATTTTTCTCAGCTTTTTCCTGAACTAAACCCAGTATTTTTCTTCCTATCTTGTGTAATAGCCACCTCATGGCTGGCCCTTAATGTGAAACAGTAACACAAATAACGTGGGCAATTCCTAAAGGTATTTGCTTCTGTAAAATTCCTGCTTGAACTGTTTGTATTTATTATTTGCATTAACAAAACCTTCTTGTTACGTCTTTAGAATCATAAAGAAGTGAGCGTCCAGACAAGCCAGTGGAAGGCTAAGTCAGTGGTTCTCCCATTTACTAGAACTTGTAACATAAGAAATTTTATGTCATTTAAAAAATTTATGTCTATCCTATCTGTTCAAATGTTTAACTGGCACTAGCAGAGTCTCTGAATGACAGATACCCAGTATTTCTGGTGCTGACAGATATTCACCAAATGCCATTCATCAGCCTTGGCACAATTATTCCTATTGAAATAGGAGCCACTCTTGTTAACACAACACGTACGTGGCATAGCAGGTTTAATCAAAGTAATACTATTTTTGAATTTTTGATTGACAAGTTCTTTTTGCTGCTCCCTTAATTCAGCTATGACATTATCAGCACACACACTTCCAATCAACGTATCACTAAATCCAAGGGTTTTTCTAATCAGGACTTACCCATACAAATGGGTAAACATTTTGTTTGCAGCACAGGTCCATAACACCTCTGCATAACAGATCCTGCTGCTGTACCCCAGCAACATGGAAACTGCCTATAAAGAAAAGCCCACTGATGCTGCAATACTCACTAAGACCTGTTGTGTAGTGCAACAGGAAAGCTCTGCTCCAAGCAGGGCTATTGACAGAGATGGGTTTGTCTTGCCGTATCTGTAAGCAGAATACAGAATGGTCTGGAGACTTAAGCCATTTGAAACAGTGGTGTCAGCTGCCCTTAAATCTTGAATGAGAAACAGAGCTCCAGAACACTCATTTTGGAAGAAAGAGTTTTTAATATCATTTCAGACCTAGAAAATGAGTAAATCATTCTTGATCACTTGGCTATTAAAAACAATGATAATTTATGGACACAAGCATTTCTCACAAGTGGACTACATTCATCTGGAGTCCAAATGTACTTTGAGGAGTTTTGTTGTTGTTCTGAGCATGAGTTGTGAGCTGATATAAACAAAAATAAAGAAGAAGGGTGTTGGGACTTTTGAGGAAGGCTATCAAAATTGGAAGTGACTGGCAATCCAAAAGCCAGCTTCATAATACTGGCATTTAAGAGTGATCCTTTACAACACAAGACTTGTTTTTCTGGGCAGAGACAAATCATTCTTTCATATGAAAAATTCATGAAATGGTGAAGCTCAGCTTTTTTGATGATGGACCTTGACTTCCATTTTAAGTAAACCTACTCATCAGCACAAGGACTACCAAGTACTGTATGCAGAGTCCTGCACTTCCCAAATAACTCAAATTACATTTAGCTGGTTTTGGTTTGTTTGTTTTGGGGGTTTTTTGTTCACTTGTTTTTCCAAAATATTTAATAATTAATTTAAGTAGTAGAGATGAGTTTAAAGCATACAGAGAAGGTGAAAAGTACTGAGGAAGTTAAAGCACTTCTTTATATATGACATTTTCAGTACAAATTCTGTCATTGCCACAACATCTCCACAGCACTTTGCAGTTCTTCTTCCACGCTGGTGCTGATATTCTTGCCCTACACAACACTGCTATCTGTGCAAAAAAGCCTCAATTATTTCTTGGCACCTGATAGGAGATAAGCTCTGCAAAAGCCATCCTCCTGTTTAGAGAGTGATGTGTATCGTTGCAGAAGTGAGTGTGACCACCTCCTGCCAGCTCTGGTGATAACACATGAAGCAGACAGACATCCAGCAAGAATTCAACTTTTGATCATTACTTTAGCCTTTCCAAAATGATGCTGCACATCATTATATACATCACAAAAGCACAGGCAGTTTTGCAAGATACTTCACAGAATTAATTTTTTTCCTCAGGAAATGTACGCATGTGAGACAGCAAGAGGGACAGAAATGACAATCCCACTGCAGCAAGAGGACAACAGCAAGTTGTGCTCATTTAAATGTTTGAGAATCCTTGTAGCAAAAAACCCAAAGCAACAGCTATGGGGAAAGATGAAAGGTAGCACAACCCAGAACGTCAATGCTAATGAGGAAAGACTATCAATGCAAAGTCTCTGTTGGCCTCATCAGTAGGACAATGAAGCTCAATTTGCTGAACATTCCAAAAATAAAATGACAAATTAAGCCTTATCATCACACTTTTAAGTGTATGGCAACAGCTTTTGTGTTTCCTGACGAGAACCATATATTATTGTGGAACACATGTAAATACACACTGTGCATCACAGAGCCATTTTTTGCCTGTAAAAGTGCACCCATCCAAGGCTGGCAAGCATAAATGGAAAGTTAAAAAAAATAATAACAACAGCAAAACAGCAGTGAACTAAAATACACAGTGAATGCTGTTTCTGTTGGCTACCTCCACAAACCAGCTGATGGACCAATTCTGAAAAACATCTCTACAAAAGCCCTACAGATGACAAAGACAATTCACTGTTAGTAGCGACCCAGAATGCTTGAGATTAAACAGAATCAAGAGGTATCTTGAATTATCACCAAAAGCAAAATCAGAGAAAATAGGCAGTGCTTCCGAGAAGACCTGATTATAAGCAGATAACCTATTGATAGTGCTGCAGCTTAACCAAAGGGCGCGGATATTTAATGGAGCGAAAGGGTGACATCTTTATTATCTGAGGATCTCAAGTACTGTGAGAAGCTGCGTAAAATTTAACCCAGTACAAATCCAAAATCACAGAATAATGTGTTCTGCCTTGAGAGAAGCACAACTAATCACATCAGTAATTATATTTTGCAACTGGTGTTTTTTGATCAGCTTGGCACGTGGAACACTCAACAGGGCAACTACCACGCTTACAACTACAATTATGCTGAGTAAAAGGCTCATACGCAGACCTTGGCAAAGGTACGGTTACTTAATCTCCAAAACAGGTCAGTAATTTGTCACATCAGCCCTTTTATGAACCATCAACCTCATTATCGCAGTTCACTGCACAAACTGCCCTTGGGAGTCCGGTACTAATAGTGTGCCGAGAGAGGTAAGACACAGTCCAAACCACCTCATTATGGATCCACTTTAAAGAAACACGTATTAGGGTGAAACAAGCACTACATTTAGAAAAACGAAAATCGATAGGAGGAACCCAAAAGCTAAATGTATGTTTTCAGGTAATACCATCAAAATTAGCTTTAAGAAGTAGCCCAGGAAGCTGTACACGTGACAAGTATCATTGATCTGGCTGTTAGTGAGGCTGTACGAATAGCATCATTACACACTCACCATTACCGGTAAAGGCACTGCAAGAGAGGAGAGCTGCATATTTGAACGGGAGCATGCTTTGAAACAAAAGACACAAAACACGCTTTAAACCACAGACAGTTACTGCCTACCTTTGAGCTTTGCTTGTGAAGAGTCTTGTTTTCCTCCCAAGAGCAGCTGGCAAGAGGTGGGGATGTCTTCTACATCCTGCACAGATCTTGAGCCAACATGTCCATTCACTTTTCTTTAGCTGCCCCAAAATAATGGAAATAGTCTCTAGCTTTGGTTTACTGACTTATCCTGGAAGCCCAAAAATAGGGCTGAGCAAAAAACTGTGACCAGATTTTGGACAGTGCAATAAATTGATAGGACTCAAACGCACCATGAATTTTCTATTCATCAGAGACTTCATGTAAAAAAATCCACCAGAATGAATCAAAACATGCATCACCTCTCTCTCTTGAAATCTTCCACTAAGAACATTTGAAGTTGCACAAAGAATAAACTGAAACAACACACGTAAGTGAACGTGTGATGTCAGCTACAAAGGTATTTCAAATAGGGTTGTATGAAGAGGTTTTGTTGAAAGCAGGAGTTGTTCTTGAGGAGCATAAGGCCTTGCACTTTTTCTTTGCCATACTCTCCAGCACTCAAAGCCCAAGCAGAAGTACTTTTGAAGTTTTCTCATGAGAAGATGACAAATCACAGCACCAACAGCCTTGACTTTAATTAAAAGGTACAGAGATTCTTCTACAACACCCAGCTACTCAAGGAACAGAGACGAAAAAGCCCAGTACCACCTGCGGGGCTTGCCATGCTTCTAAGCAGCTGTGAATAATAAAGCTCTCGACGCTGCCGAGAGCACAAAGGGAAGGGCACCGGCCACCCCTCCTCCTCAGCGCCTCGAGGGCCGAGCAGCCGCAGCCGGGGAGGCCTCAGCTCGGCGCCCCTCTCGCCAGCACTGGCCGCGGCCCGCGCGCCCAGGCCGACATCTTTTTCGGTGTCTCGGGGAGAAGAGCGACGGTGCTGCCGCCTCTGGAACCGCCGTCGCGGCGAAGCCTCTGCCTCCCTCTCTACGGGGCTGCCCGCCGCAGGTAGCCGGCCCTTCACGGAGGCGAGAAGAGGGACGGCGACAGCAGGACCCGTCGGGAAGTCTCCACGGGGGGGCGGTAGGGGAGAGAAGCAGCCAGAGCCGGTGCTACCGCGGGGGCCGGCGACGCGACGCCACCAACGCCATCTTGGGGCCTTCGACGTCATCTCTCTTGAGGCAGCTGCGCCGCTCCAGGTGCGGGTCCTCAGTTTAAAAACAGCCGGGTTGCCACAGAACGGTCGCTGGGAAAGGGTTTGTTGGGTGCTCTGGGACTAGGAGAGATCCGTGAGAGTTGCCTGGCGGAATGCAGGAGGTGTTGCTCCGGGGGAAGTCGTCAGCGAAGCGGCCTGTGTGCCTAGAAGGGAAGGAAAGGGAAGAAATAAACTTTTCCCCTGTCTCTTTTTCGCCTGTGCTCACGGTAAGTGTTTGAGCTTTTTCTCCTGTATTCGAGGGTGTCGAAGTGTGTGTGCGTGTTCGTGTGTGGCCTTTGCCTGCGCGTGGGACTGTGCTGTGGGGCGTGAGCCCCCGCTTCCACCTGCTGTGCGTTACCCGAGGGGTTTATGGACAGGCCTTTAGAGTTCTCTAGGGCCTTGTTCTTCTGTCGTTAGCTCTGTGGGAGCTGCCCCCTGAGGAAATGGTATTGGCCTGAAGATCCCTCACCTTGTTTTCTCCTCGAAGGCTGTGCTTGGCGGCTTTTCACCGGCAGAGCGAGCAGCTGGCACCCGATGTGGCCGTGGTGTGGAGTGGGAAGGGCTACAGCTTTGCCGGGCTTCTTGCACTCGTCCTCTCCTGTGTGTTACTCACCATGCCTATACTAATGGTACTAGCTGCTTAGATCTGAAGCTGAAATTATGTAGCGGCACTTCCTGCGTTTGCAGAAGTTTATGTTTACTTGCAGGTTAGGTAAGGAGATTATAATGCATTGCCTTGTAGCATTGATTTTAAATAAAATTCCAGTATGTTTGCTACATATACGAGACCACTCCGTGTTTGCACTCTGCTGAGCAAAATTTTCATATTTTTGTATTACCCTTGAATAACTAGGGCTTAGAAATGCAAGTAATTTTGCCCTAACATAAATCAAAAATTTCTGAGCTAAGTCACATCTTGTTCCCTTTCCAAAAGTCACTATAAAGAGCAAGACTAGGCCAAGGATACTTCATACTCTTAGCCTTGCTGAAGTTTTTGTTCAGGAGACTTGGTAGGCTGGTAGTAGCCATGAGCATTTAGTAACTGAGTTTCTTTTCTGTCTTCCTTGAATTCATGTGGTCTTTGATAAACTTGCATCTTTTGTTAGTGGGTTTCATAGATCCACTTTGTGAAACTTCTGTTGTGAAATATAAGTATTTTACTCATCCATTGTGAAGCTAAGGAGACTTACTTCCCTTCGAGTCTACTGACAAACTTTAGAGCGAGATCCCACTTCTCAGTCTGTGTCTAATATGCCAAATGAAGGTGAAATGAGGACCGTGGAATGCCTCGGGGCAGATGTGCACCCCCCTTCCTGCTCACATATGTGCAAGACTCGCCTCATACAGACAGACATGCCTTCCGCGATGGCTGCGGCTTAGCCAAACTACTGCACTTGGTTATTCCTCACAATGTTCAAGATGAAAAAAGTACAATAGTTTGTACTGAGCACTAGAGTTAGACCTAACCTGAGATGATGAAGCCTATCTACAGGCAGTTGTCTTGCCGGTGTAGAAAATTGTACACAGTGCTATCAAATAGTAGCTTTTCATACATAAGTCTTGATTAACTTTTGCTCATGTTCTGCAATAAGAATGGACAATCAGAAACCCTTTCCTTTGAAGGCCATGGTATGTAAACACTGTGGTTCAACACCGAATGCAAGTTCTAAGTTACCTTTAGCTTGCAGTCTGCCAGGCTAAATTTTTTGGATCTTATTTTAGCATTTTGATCAAATTTTTGCTCCCACTAGGTGGCATACATTCTAAATGCAGATTTAGATGCACACCAGTATCCTTTGGGGAATCAGAAGTCATTATAAGCCTAAGGGACAATAGACTCTATGGGTTTTTTTCCCTGCACTTTCCAAATAATAAATTTCCATGCTATTTCTTTTAGTTAAAAACAAAATTCAAGACTAGTATGAGGTACAGAAGGGCAACTTTTCAATGAAGGTAAAAAGCCAGGCTTTTATACTGTTAGCACAGCTCAGTGTGGACACCTTAAGTTATTTGTAACAACCAAAGATTTACCCAAAATTATTTCTAGCTCTTGATCTGAAAACTGATACGTGCCCATTAGAGTAGGTTTCTGTCTGTTTGGTTTTCACTGTGGCAGTTTTGTTCTTTGCTTAACTTCAGAATCTGTCCCAGTCCCTAGTTGTTCCTATTGTGGTATGCAGGTGTTCAAGGAAGGTTTGAAGAATGTTATTTTTATCTCCTTGTTTAGGACATGGTTCCTTAATACACTGCAATGCCTTCTTGTTCATTAAGTTTCTATTAAATTGAGGAGTCAGCATAATAAAAGTAAACAGCAGTGTGTACATTAGTTTTCAAAACCTTTATTGTCCTCACTGTTTCTCTTAAATTATTTTATCTCACTGCTGTATAGTACCTGTGACTACTTTTCTGCATTTGGAACACCTTGTAACTGTGCTGTGTTAGTGAATTAAAATTTCAAGCAGCTTTCTGCATGTGTGTAAAGAGTATAAATTAAACACAGGCACTTTTTTCTGGACATCATGAAGCCTGCATTAGAGATGATTACCCAAACACTGTAGTTCAGGCACAGTGTTTATTAAAAGGCAAAGAGAGAAGGCATGTGGGTAGCAGCATGAGGGATGTAAAAACCTGATTGAAGTGCTGCAGTAGGGAAGAAGGATACCGCCTCCTTGGGGCAGAATACTAGTGATGGAAGAGATATTTTGTGGTGGAAGAGATATCTTTGGATTGGTTAAGTAGATTATGTCAATAAATTTACAAGTGCTGAATTCTGTTTGTTTTCGGTATGGATCCTGGTCTCCAAGTGCAGCGTTACAGGTGACTTTAGACTTGCGCTGGCCTAATACCAAGTAAGTGAAAGGAGAGCTACCTCTGCTGACAGCCGGTTTTCTAAAGAGAATCCTTAATGGTGCGGGCTCCTTTATGCTCCATGTTGTGTAGGAGGGAGCAAGGATGCATCCATGTCAGGTACAGAGGGGGCAGAAGGGGGATGCGCTTGAGTGCACTGAAACATCGCTGATCATTGTGGCAATCAGAGTAGTGTTAGTACTTGTAGTCTGATGCAACTCAGGTTTTAAACTGTTAACAGTTAATTTGATCAAGTAATCCTTATGGGCCTTCTCTCTGCTGTGAGAGTCTTAATGTATTTTGCGCTTTACGTGTAGCTGGATTGCAAACCTCTTATGAGTGAGCCAATACCTTGTGAATAGCAGCATTTTAACTTCAATAAGATTTCAAGGGGAAATAGTTGTTTATAAATGGTAAGGAAAGACTCCCCGTCTGCTTCTTTCACCTTCTTCCCCTCTTCAGTTTGGGATGAAATTGAAGGGGAACTGGGTTGATAACCAGGTAGAAACTACTGTACATGAATAACTGCAATTCAAACAGGATTTCTAGCTTGCTCAGTTACCATCAGGTGGACAGCTTGGAACTAAAGGTAAATATGCAGTCATTAATTTCAATCATTATTAGATGGAGGTTTGGGAATTAAAATTCCTTCTTCATTCTCCTTCAAATTGAACTTTTTACAAGTGTAAGAAATATTTTTACTATTGGCTCTTTACTGGTTTCTTTTTGAAATGAAAGAAGCTTATACTGGGAGAATACAGAGCATGTGGTCTTTGAAAATCTAGCTACTTTTGATCTTCATTAATAATTGCCTGATACCACTTTTAAAAGTTGTGGGTTTGTTTTCCCCTCTGCTCCATTTTTGCCTTCTTAATGGTGACTTTCTCTTGACTGTGCTCCCCTAAGTATTCTAAGGGAAAACTTTGGTTCTTTACTTGCAGTGTCCAGTAATTTACTCTGTTTGGACTTCTGCTGACATCTGTGTGACTAACCTGTAAGGTGTTTTAAGCACAGTGTTGATGGAGGAGTTCTGTCTTGTCAGGTTATTCTTTTTCACAGTGATTTAACTTGGCTTCTTCCATGACTTTCCCTGCTCTTTTCTTCCCTGCTCATAACTTTTCCCTGCTCTTATCTTCTGAGACATTGCTTTGGTTGGATTTAGATGGAGAGATTAAAACAAGTAAAATTTGCTTTCTTTCCTTCTGCTATGAAGAATGAAATATCCATGCAGATCCCTCTATGCGAGCCACTGCCTACATTTGAGTTAAGTTTATAAATTGCACAAAGAGAATATTACATTACAGTTTCAATCTCTAGTTTCCAAGTGCAGACGGTGATATTACCCGAGTTAGTTCAAAGCTATCAATCATTAGAAAGCTTATTGACAGTTCAAAATAGTTCTATCAATATCTCATTTGCCGTCTGATCTAATGCACAGGCTGTGTAATGCCAATGCAATGACTCCATCTTTCAAAAGATAAGACATAATTTCTTATAAGCGTTTGTAAAAGGCCTACGTTTTTATGTTTGCTCCATTGAATTAGATGGATGCGTTTGGTCTACTGTGCTGCTAGGCTGATACCTGGGAAGAAAAATTGCTCTTACAACATATGTTCAAAGTACCTGTAATAAGAGTGTTGAAAGAAGTACTTAATTTGATGAAATACTTCTCAAAGTTAGGCTTTTGGAATGGCTTCGTGTAGTCTAGGTTCAATGGCATTGCCTTTATTCGGGAGAGTACAAAACAGTATTTAATGTAACCTGATCTGAGTGATGTCTAATGAAGATAACCTGAGACAGTGGTGACAAAAGCCAGCTCCAGATCCTGCTCTGGCTTTGTACCCTTCTTTATATCTGCCAACTTGTCCCAGGGCAATGTTGTATAGGATCTGCAGTGTGTGTACAGGCAGCTTTGCCCTTCCTAGAGCTCTAGGAAGCTTTTGCAATCACAGAGGGATAGACTGTGATTTGGGTATCAAGTCTGAATCCAAATGCTGCCCAGTCCTCTCAAGAAGACTTCCCAGCCTGGATATCCAGAAGCCGAGGCTAGCACACATGTTGATTCTCTGGAGCAGAGAAAGCAGAAGATGGACAGAGATGTATTTCTGTTCTTTGCAATTCAGTGGCCAGCACAGCTGAGCTAATGTTTAGGGGCAGGAGGGGTTAATGATTTGCTGCTGGTAGAGGCCAGCAGCTAATTACTTTCTGTCTCCAGCAACAGGAAAGCAGAGTGGAATTGCCTCTGTCTAATTTGCAGACATTTCAGTGGAATGCTCCCGTGCAGAAACATGCTGGTCCAGGCTGTGTCTTAGTCACATTGTCTAGCCCTCAGTAAAATATGCACACACTAGTAATGTCTTAGGGGGATAAGAAGGCTTAACTTCTGTGGGAAATCTATTGTAACAATAAACTTCTCAATACATCCTGGTATCTGAAAAAGATGATGATGGCTGTCACGAGGAAGCAGATTTTTTACAGAATTGTATAAATGTTCAGTACAGTTCTCTATATATACCCAAACCCCAAGGGCTGTGTGCCTTTGTATAACATTATAATCAATTAGCTCCTCTTAGGTGCAAGTATGAAGTGGAAACCAAAAGATTTCTTAAAAGACTCTGATATCTCAATATTTTGATTAGGCTGGAAGGACAAACTGGCTAGCAGGTGTACTCTTAGCTGTGTAATCTTAGCTGAAGCTGGGATGAGCAGTCATGCAATGGGATGGTTTTAAGGTGACCTGATATATACCTCAAAGATGGCCAGTGATGGGCATTCTGAAAAGCCTGGGTTTTTTTAATCCTCTCTCCTCAAAGAGCAGGTCAGCCTATGTGATGGAAAGTATTTTCCTCTGGGGAAAAAAATGTAAGGTTCATAACACTTTCTTTTCTAGAATTGGGATTAAAATTTCACAATACTAAAAGTTGCCTTTAGGAGATGCCAGCCTGTTTCATAATTTTTAAATGTTTTACTTATCTGTTTTTATTACTTTTTCCTATATTTTCTTATTGTAGAGCTAAACATGCAAATACTTAGGATTTTAAGTAGACTTTAATCGGGAATGTTTAAAAAGGTTAAAAAATACTGAAACACTTCTACAGTTACAAAAACATTTATATGAAAAATCAAATTTGAACCCATTTGTTTTTAGTTAGAACCAGCTCTTTTTGGGGGTGGGTGGAAGGGAAGAAAGCAAAACTGTTCCATGATTGGTATATTCAGTCTCTCAAATGAATAAGCTTTTGCTGCTACAGTACTGGGGAGGTGGATGTGATTAAAAAAAAAAAAAATCTGGTTTGAAACAATCAGAATGTAAAGTGTTTTTGTGGGTTTGTTTGTTTTTTGCTAATGTGTTTTGTGTTTCCCCCGACTTGTTAACATTACTTGCAACTTGGAATACTGTGGCTTTGTGTTGCCACTGAGATTTGGGAATGCAAAACTTCATTCACATCTGGAATATTCTGTTCTTCAGGTATTATAAATAAAGCTGAGATTGTGGATCTGAGTATTAAATCAGTAAAGTGAGTGTAAAACAACCCATATGCAGTCATGGGGTGGAAATCTGTGCTTTTGATCAGAAGCATACTGGAATGTCAACCAGCAAATGGATAAGTAAGAACCACAGACAACTAAGTGCAGAATCTCCTCAGGAGACTAAAATACACAGACCTGAAAAACCAACAAGTAGCTCTGATGTTGCCTCATAGAGAGAATACTTAAGACTAACTCTTGAGAATTATTATGATAATAACTGCATTAGAGATGTAGGAGAATTTCGAAGTAGTTATGGTAAATATGAATAAAGAGAAGTGAGTGTTTGAGGTGGTAAAAAGGTGAATATTATCACTTATTTATACAAAATTATGACTATGGAATGTTTTTCTCAATTTCCTCAGGCTGATAGCACAGAGTAAGACTAGCTTAGTTAAGCTACTGTTTATTGTTGATAATGAAGAGTGAATTACAAGCTTTTACTTGTGTGTGTGTAAGTTTTGGGAGGCATAAGCATGTGAGAGCTGCTTTGGTAAGTTTATTTCCTAGAATCTACAATCAAACTCTTGGTCTGTTGTATTATGTACCATGTACAGAGCGTTGTAAGACTTCTTGTAGAGCAGAGGAATTATGAACATAAAAACTGAATTAATATTACATTTCTAGCACAATTTGAGTTCCAGTATTATAGTACTTTTGTTCCTTGACCACTTAATGGTACTAAGAACATCAGTGTGATGCCGTATACATGCATCACTGCACATTTTATTGTGGTTATTTTATGCAGGAAAAAATACAGAGTTGGTCATAGTTCTTGGAGACTTTCAGTGTCTAACTGTAAAATTTTTTAGCTGGTGCACTGTACTGCAACAGAAAATATAATACCATTATTAAGAGTGCAAGTTTGGGTACTGAGAATGTTGGAAGTGACACACTTCAGACTTCTGGTATCTAAATAATAGAGAATAATGACATAACCTTTAATAGAAGTACCTGCAATTACAAGCAATATAATTTATTTTTATTTTTAGGGGTTTTTTAAAGTTTATTTTTAGGCATACATGTTTGTGTCTCTTCATGAACATAGTTTGCTTGTGTGACTGAATTACTGGACAAAGTCAGAAGTCTTTGGTATGTCAGTAATGCAGAGTCTGCAATTTATTAGAAATAACCCTGTAGTTTTATTAAGATGCTTGGAGTGTTAAGTGTTACAAAGAGTTCTGTCTCAAAAGCAGAGGGAGGTTGTCTGGTTGGAAGTGTTAGGGTGCAGTATTTTATTATATATGCTACATGTGTTTTCTGTGTATTGTTTCTATCTCTATTTATAAAGATTATTGATGACTATGTGAATGCTCTTTCAAAAAACATAACTTTTCTATTAGAGTAGAGCACTATCAGTTTGAGTGGGGAATAAGTATCAGGACCTTTTGTCTTCATGCAAGTATAGTCAGTTATAAAACTGGAAAAGATGATGGAAGTGTTATCACTCTGGTGCTTTCATGAGGTGTTTTTGCTAAAACTATGATGGAGATGTATAGGAGAGACTATTCTGTACTTGTCTTGCATTGTGGAAGGGAGGTAGTATGTGTTCTTTTCCTTCTGCCTGGGAAAAATCAGCTATAGTCCTAAGAACTCCCTGGGCCATGTGAGGAGATCTCTTCTGAATGTAGGTCAGAAGAGACAAGAAAAGCTGGGCTGCTGAGTCTAAAGAGGCCAGTAGTCAGTTCAGGACTAAATGATATCTTGTTCATGTAGACAAAGCAAGCACGCTATAGGTGCTGACCACTCTGCTTCATGTTATCACATCTGATCTAAACTACTGTTGCCTTTTAGCTGAGAAATGCACAGTGCTCTGTTTCGTAGCATTGTACGGGGGGACACATACCTGTGCCCCTCGTTTGAATTGATGGCAGTGTAGGAGCTGTTGGTGCCCTCTCTACAGAAGCATATCAAAATAACCACAATAACTGATTTCACAAAGAGAGCTAAGATACATCATCTAGATCTCTTTTTACAGAATGTACTGATTCTTCAAGGGTTTGCCTTGCAAATTCAGCTTCTGTAAGCCCTGTAAACTTGGCATGCCTCCTGAAGTCAAGAGATGCTGGAAGAATATAGCAGTATAACTAATCAGTGTAGAAGTATTGCTAATCAATGTAGTTGCATTGCTAAATAGCTTGGTAGTCTGTGGGGATGAACTGAGGAGCTACTGGAGATGTGACAGAGTTGCGGACAGAGGTATGTCCTGCAAACATGTAAATCCAGCAAGACTGTCCTTCGAATGTGTCTTCTATTGCTAAATGCAACAAGACCCTTCAGTGGCAATAAAATCTGAAGTACAAAATGTAAAGTCTAGTGGAAGATTTATCATTGCTGTGAAGAGCAGTAAGCCCCCAGAACTCATTGTTCTTTTGTCTGTGTGTATGCATGTGTCTGTTCTTGAATGTTGTGGGCTTATTTCACCATAAGGTGGGTTTGTGTTTTGGGTTTTTTTACTTTACACATAAATATAGTTCCTTAAAATCCTGAAGAAAATTAGATTAAAATGTTAAGAATGTAGTGGTTTTATACAGGTTTGGTTCTACCACAAAGGAGGAAGAACACTTTCAGAAGATTTGTTGTAATGCTTTGGTGTGAAGTTGCAGCTTTGGAAACATCCTACCCAGCTTTTCTGAATTGTCAGAGAGTTAAAGGAAGGAAGAGGAGTGTGGGAGTAGTGTCCTTTGCAGTCCTGCAGCATTTTGGAAAGGTTTAACCCTAACAGATGAAGTGAAGATGATAAATCGCACTGTCAGTTTTGACCAATCAAGCAGTGAAATGGCTGTAAGAGGATACTGCTTTCTAGCATGGGTTTGTTTGGTTGGGTTTTTTTGGTGTGTTTTTGTTTAAGTTCTTTGTGGCAATATTTTGCAAGCAACTGTTACTTTCATTAAGAGACTCTGTCAGTTACCTTGTTTTCTACAGGGTGATTGCCATACTATAGAAAAAGATTTATTTTGGAGCCTAAGTATATGTTCTCTGAAGTAACAACTGCTGTGTGAAAGGACCAGAGGTGTAAACCAGTGAATGAGAATTTATACAGGTGCTTTGTCTTAACTCTTAACTACATCTTTGTTTAGTTTGAACTAACTTTGTCTCCCTAGGTAGATTTGCATTGGCTTCAATTGGTGAAGGATCCTGTGAGGTGTTTTGGTGGTTTTTTTACTGCTAAACAATGAATTCACAATAACCATCATTTAAGAATGCAGTTGCTTTTTTAAACAAGTGACCATGTGCCATCTCTTAGCTGGGAGTGGTATCTGGAGGGATCAACTTTCATAACTGTGAGCATCAGACATTAATTATTAAAGCAGAAGAGTTAAAGAAGCCATTTGTGCATCTTACTATAAATGGCTAAATCTGTGTGCATTCCACCTCCCCTTTTTTTTTGTGGTATTTGGGTTATCTTGAGGACTGTGGTTTGTGAACATGTTTGGAATGAGTATAACCCTGTTTCCTTGGAGCCCTTGGAAATGTTTTGATTGACTTTAGGAGACAGGAACAAGCCACTAATGAAGATACTATCCTGACATATCCAGTATAATGAAATGTGCTTTCCAAGATTCAGAAAGATCAGTCTTCTGAGCAGAAGCAGTTTTGTGGTGGATCTGTCACCTGCTTAGGGATGACTCTGGGAAGAGATTGCTGCCTGAAAGAAAATTTCTGTGAGAGGCCTTAAACTATACCTGCTTATTCTTGTTTCCTTGCACGGAGAGGCAGTAATGTGCTCCTGTGTGTAGTCATGAAGTATCAACACATTCAGGCTCTTGCATATCAGAAAGCAGAGCTCCACCAGCATTTTGTGAACCCCAATGTGGAGGGAGTTTTGAGGGGACATGTCACGGCTGTAATTACTAGATCCATAGACTGTGGTGGGGATTAATTTCCTGTGCAGTAAGGTAAGCAGGTGCTGTAGAGCTGTTTTCTTGTAACTCTGCAATTTAGTGGGAAGGCTGTATCCTTGGGGGAGCTTGCAAGTACACGCATGGTTTCTAGAATTGCAGGAGCTTTCTTTTAGCTCTAAATGACTTATTCATAGAGGTGTTAATTTGAAAGATGAAAAAAAGACCCCAGAATTCTAACAATGCATAAACAGAATATTTTACAGTATTTCTTGTTAATATCTAATGAGACAACCCATCCTTCCTGGAATTCCTGCTTCTAAATCCAATTATTGTTAATGAGAATTTTAAGCCCTCTGCATTAAAAAGAATATGTTAAGGATACACTCATGCAACAACTTGTGGCTATATATTCATATTTAACACCTTCAAAGGGAGCTGAAGATAGTGTGGTGTGCCTGTATGTCTAATTAGTATTGTCATCAATTATAAATATAGCAGCTTGCTGTAAACTTTGAGTCTGGATTCATTTAGGGACTTGGAACATCCAGCATGCCGGGCTGTTTGGACTGTAGTGGTTGATGTATAAGATCTGAGAGGTGTGCTACACTTTTATTAGAAATTTTAGCTCTAACAGCAACTATGTTATTTCAGAGAAATGTAAAAGACATCTGCTACAGAAGCCCATCAGCGGAGCCCATCTGACTGTATGCTGTACCCATATATGTTATGTATATTTTACAGCCTTGGGTTAATGGAACCTCCTAAGTGCTGATATAGGGAAATATCTTTTATGCTCACATTGAAATATAGACAAATCCATAGCATGTTACTGAAAGTCACGTGTGGTTGTCCAAGTCTGACCAAATAGAAAAATAATTCTGGCCTCATCAGCTGTTAATCTAATGGGAAGGTATTGGGATTTTTTGCTTTCATTTGGATTCTTGAAGTACATTATAGTGTGAAATAAAGGAGGATACAAGAAATCTTAGATTCCTTGATTAAGATAGAAATAAATGGAGAGCTTATTTTGGACTTCAAACTGCTTGGCATCCTTTGAGCTAGAGGTCTGCACCAGTGATTGGCTGCATCCAGCAGGCACCTGTAATTACCACATTTCCACCTAACTATGTCCACAGATATATTTATCAAGAGCAGTCTGTAGGAATGACCTTGAGCTGTCAGTGGAGATGTTTTCTTTGTTCATATGTTGCTAACTTTATACGGGGGGAGGGGGAACAACTCTGTCTGATGCTACAATAGCTTAAGCCAGGTTCAAGTGGAATCCAGGCAATATGGTCTTATACATGTTCAATCACTTAAGTTTTTAGCAATCTTTCTTGTTTGAAGTGCAAACAACAGATCTTAAAAATATGTGCTGCACACTGCATGTTTACCTCTGACATAGTGTACAGTTTCAAATGTGAAGCAATCTGTATAGTCAGAGATATTTCACTGCAAGTTGCTAAGTCTTCTTTGCCTTCATATCATTTGCTGATATCCTTAGTCAAGCAGTTCTCTTTATACTCTTGAAAAATGCCAGTCATTTTCAGCACAGTGAACAATCTTCATGTTGAATTATTTACATTAATTTGCAACGTGATCTATAAAAGGAAGGCATTTCAACTTTTGTATGCATGCCAAATTCTTATAAAAGAAATAAATAGGTTTTTTCCTCTCCTCCTTCAAATTAGATGTCTTTGGCATATGGTGAAAATATAAATACATGTATTCAGACAGGATCCAAGTGGATATTATGTGTGTTTATATCAGCATTCAAATTCAGTAACATTCAAACATTGGCTTTTCTGGAAAGGTAGCAAAGGATGGTTTCTTTTCACTTGGGGTCTGGCATGATCTCTGAGGGTGCAATTCCCCCTCTCTTATTGATAGCTATGTGTCAATTTATTTATATCTGGAAAAATATAATCTGTGAGGGATTCAGTCTTTGCTCTGAGAACTGTGCTTCTGTTTTACACTAAATGGCCAGAATTCAGAAATGGCCCTTCAAACAGGGACTGCAACCCTTCTTCACAGGAAACCCTTTTTCATCATCTGGGTTTTTTGTTCAGGTTTTTTTTTAATGTGAATAATCCTTGAGGTTTTAGGATGTTGTACTGGACTGCCTTGTTCTGTAGATAGCTCTTTTCATGTGCGTATGGCATATTGAGGTTGAGTCTGAGCATTTTTCCAGACTAAGAATAGGTGACAGAATGCAATATTAAATTATTTGAGAATCTTGGTTGTATTTGAAGCTTTTCCCACAAACTGGAATAGCTGTTGAAAAGAGATTTTTGCTTTTTGGGAAAGGTTGAAAGAATTTATATTTATTAAGAGTTGGGAAGGGTGGGAAAATAATGTGGTGGGAGGGGGCATTTGCATATTGGAAGGAAGTAAGGAGGGCTGTCTACTAGGAAGCCTGGTAAAGCATGACCTGGAAAGGAGTGGTGGACATGAGTGGTGCTACCAAGAGACTGTCCCCTTACACATCATAAGGACTGGTGTCACATTTTAGTGAGTGGTAAGCTGCAGGAAAACAAAAATTTACATGTAGACTGTTACTTGACTGGAACACCCACAGCACATGAGTGTTTTAGAACGGGGCCTGCTAGTGTCAGGGAGTTTAGCCCAGAGACCAGCAAATACGGTTTTGAAGAAAGATGCACACAAATGGAATTTCCCATAAAAGCCAAACCTAACACTTTACAGGGCCTTCAACCTTACAGCTAATGACAGTTAAAGGAGATTATGAGATAAAGCTCTATTCTCCTTTTCCAGTTCTGCATGCTCACTATCACACATACTTCACTGGATTGTATCACAATACCTTTTTTCGTTTTTGCTTGAAATGTAGAATGTCCAAAGCTTGTCTGTCTGTCCTGGCATTCTGAGCGCTCAGCACCAGCTGCTTCAAGGGTAAATGAAGGAAGCACTGTAATGGGTAATTCTGGATCAGTTCACCCATTGGGAAAGATTCTTTGTAATGCCCGCCAGCAAGAAGTTGACTTATTCACTGAAGCATCAAGGTTTATATCTTGCATATTATTTTTAATCTTATCTAATGTAGCTGTGGATGTTCTCATTATGCATATAAATGTCTAAATCCTTTTTGAATCTTACTAAGCTCTTGTTCTTAATAATACCTTCTGGAATACCACCACTGGTTAATTATGTGCTATGTAGAAATATTTTCCCCTTTTCTTTTCAAATTGTCTTCATTTGACATCACTATCCATTTGGTGTTGTATTATTAATTGTGGTAAACAGTACTATCCAATTTGTATTTCTTTTTTATTATTTTGTACATCTCCATGGGTTCTGCTTATACACCTCATTTCTCAACCACGCAGTCCAAAGCTTCAGTATTCTCCAGATTTGAAGCCTTTAATTTTCAAGACACAGCAAGATTTCCAGTTTTCATCTGAGCACCTTCCATTATGGGTACCTGATCTCTGATGCAGTTTTTGGTTGGGTTTTCAGTACATTACTATTGTGAATGGTAATATGCTATAATAGTAATATGAATAATTTGAATATGCTGGGAAAACATTTTTCATTTTCATGTGGTTGACGTACAGTAGTTTTCTGCTCCTTCCTGTTGTCTTCTTTCCCTCTGGTTAGTATTACTGTTAAATCCTCTTATGCCTGTTTCAACATTGTGTTTTTTCCCTTCACTCTGGAGAGGAAGGCAGGTTTTTTATAGGTGCAAATTTTGTTATGTTTCCATGGGTATTAGTAGCACTTGCTATCACAAAGTGCTCTGAGCACTCTAACAGTTATCCAGTCCCAACAGCAGGTAACGTTTTGATGAAGATCAGTAAAATGCTTTGAGTAGAAAACTGAAAGTACTAGAGAACCTTACCAACCACAGGATAACTAATATGGTTGAGCTTCAGGATTAAATTCAAGTGGACATGTAACTTGCTCCTTGATTCTTTAAAAGACTGACCCTCTGACCCATGGTGAACATTTGGAGGCCTCATGCAATTTACACTGACCTGCCGTGAACATGCTGTGCAATCCCATAGTTCTTTGAGCATCTGAGAGCAGAACCTGTACTTCTATTTGTGTCTTTTTTTTTTGTCAACAGTCCTCCTTTCCTAGTGATTATTCCTTCTAAGTTATTTGGGCTGCTGTTGACTCCTGCCAAGGGTGTAAGAAGGTGGGGAGGTGATACTGATCACTTCAATGTCACTTGAGAAACTGCCAGTGCCTGCTCTGTATACAGCATGAGAGGTTGTTGATACTCCCAGAGGTTGAGGCTTATTCTGTAGGGGCAACAGTCTTTTGCTCTGTGTGTGTTCATTTTAGCCTGTCTCTGGCTGCATGGAATATAGGACTTTGAGGATTGCCTTGGGGCATTTTCATAATGAATTGTTGCAAATGTAGATACAACTCTGTGTGGCGAAGATACAAGTGGCAATTGGCAGGTTAGATCTCTGTAGCTCGTTGAGGTCCACATAACCATGGTGGCTGGAAAATGTTGCCTGCATCTAAGTTTATCCTCTTTGTGTAGAAGCTGGCCATTTCTGTGGTCTACCTATGAAGATTTTGTAGTTTATCTTAACCTGCTTCAGGCTGGACCAGCTGGGCTTGTTTCTATGGCTTGCAATAAATAATGAGCTATCGCTTGAGTGTTTTTTCCAGTAGGGACATAACTCTCCAGCTGGTGAATGGAGAGGTTAAGGATACCCAATGCCTGTCCAAGGCTTCGTTGTCTGAGCCAGCAAAGCTGTTGTGCAGCTTGGCCTTCAGTTGTTTCAGAGAGATTGCTGGAGCTAAAAGTTGCTGTTGCCTTAGTACTTAACTTGATTGGGCAATAGAAAAGATAATTCATAGTGGACTCTTCTCACTCGATTTTCCAAGTGCCTGTGTGAAACAAAGCCTGCAGGCATTGGGTGAGAGCAGGGAGCACTGCACACTGTGGTTTGAAAACTGATCAGTATTTTTTCCAGTGTACTTGTGCATCCCCCTTCATACTTGGTCCTTGCACACATACACTGCACTTAATAATCACTGTCAAATGAGTGACTTGTATATTACTGTGACAGACAGAAAGCTGAGCAGTGGTATTATGTAGTACAGGAGAAACCTTAAGATTTCCTCTCTGAAAAAATCTTGCTTGCTTGTTGACTTGAGCTTAAGTTTCTTGAGCAAAAAGTTGAGTATTGTACCTAAATACTCCATTAAGCACACTGTGATCTTTTTCCACCTGCATGATGTTATGGATTTTTCCAAGAATTACTTTCTGTGAAAGATTTGCACATTCTTTGATGTGGAATCTGTTGGAATAATTCAGGTTGAAAATTCTGTGTTAACTTTTTTCCCTAGAGTAGTCTACGAACGAGCTCATGTCCTAGATTTCAAGATCAATGTGTAAATAACATATTACACTGTTGGGCCAACAAGTCTCTGCAGTTTGTGAAATACTAAAATTTTGCTCTAAGCTATTCTTTAATTCTCTGTTAAAAATAAAAAAAAAGGGGGGCGGGG
>JANHGN010002831.1:5783-31637 GCA_024605025.1 Megaceryle maxima | reverse complement strand
GGCAGAGGGAAGTAAGGCCTGTCTTCTCACTTAGCAGTGAGCTAATCAACCAAGAGCAGAATGATAAGAGCCCTGTGTTCCCCAGGCAAGCTTGGATTATCCAGTAGAAGATTAGTCTGAAGACACGTGACGTGCCAGTATGTGTGTCAGATAACTGAAAGAGATAGTATAACATATGTTTGTATAGCAGTCCATTTCAGTTTCTTCTGGTTGGTATATGCACTGTATGTATAGTGGATATACATGGTTATATGAATAAGCAATGAATAAAGACCATATAGCTAGTGGAAGCCATGGATGAAACTGAAACTGAAGCCATTCAGTACCAATCATTCAATTGATTATCAACAAACGTAGTGTGGTATCACAGTGCAATTTCTGTCACTGGAGTAGTATGACATAATATGCTTTATGTGTTTAGATTTGAGCTGTTGACGTGAAAAAATCCAAGAGTAATTGCAATGTCTCTTTATAAAGGATAGAAAAATTTTAAAAATGGGTGTATAAAAGTAACTCTCCAAACCTGTCTCAATTACTGCATATTGTGCTCAGGAAAGACTTAAGCACTCAGTCCCCTTCCCCTTCTGTTTTTCAGTCTTGCCTCTACAATTAAAAATATGAAAGTGTAATTTTTAACACATTTCTACTGAGTTTTTTGCCGTATTGGGTAAAGGTGGGGTTTCTCTTTTGTTGTTGTTTGTCGGTGTGTGTTTGCTTTGTTTTTACCACTACTAGATAAAAAAAGCTACTGGATAGTTAGTCATTATGAAGGCATATCATTGCCCAGAGTATAGGTGTAACCTGGTCAGTGATGGATACAATTCCATCATTGTAAAAGGTGTTTCCTTTACATTATGTAAAACAGTTGTTAGTGAATGCACATCAGTAAACATGTTTTCCATTACCATGAATGCCTGGCTGACAGAGGACCATAATACTGTGAAAAGATCTGCCACTTTAATCTGCTTGGCCTAATGAAATCTATATAAAAGTTCAAATGGAAAGAGTAGTATTATAAAACTGTTTCCTGTAAAAGTCCAAATGAACCCAATGCTACTGCTTAACACGTTTTGGTTTGCCTTTTTTTTTCTTTTTTTCCTGTTTCTTGCCTGATTCTTGGTAATGGAACCAAATGGCTTTGGATTTTATGAACTAGACTCCTATTCCCTTGCCCCTCAAAAAATCCCAGAGTGACATCACAGTTTCACTGAAGTGCATGGGAAAGCTTCTACTGACTTCAGTCAAGCCTGAAATTAGTTCAGATTTATTATTTGAATTCCCTTCCATTTGATAGTGAGTTGACTGGGTATACCTGTATTAAGTGCAGTATTTCCTGTTCGTTATGCTTTCAATGCATTCCCACTACATGCAAAAACATTTCTAGTGCTGGAGACTGGAATGTGTATTTCTCTTTGCATTTGTAGGAAAGCAATTGCTATTAACCATTTCATGAGTGAACATTGAAATCTCTTTTTCCTAGGAGCCATCATTTGAGATGCTTCCGTTGACTGGGAAAACAATAATATTTGATAGCTTTCCTGATCCATCAGATACCTGGGAAATAATTGAGACTATTGGAAAAGGAACATATGGAAAAGTTTTCAAGGTGTTAAATAAGAAAAATGGCAGCAAAGCAGCAGTCAAAATTTTGGATCCCGTTCATGTAAGCTACTTAACTTACTTGGTTTGAGCTTATTTAATTGCAAGTGAATTTATACAGTCTTTTTGTCTATTAGTCTTGGTAGATCGTTTGCATTATAAGTGATAGTGGAAAAAAAAGCTATCAATGCATTTTTCATATCATAAGTGGCCTTGGAAGTGGTTGCATATGGTAGAATTCAGAAGTATGCCTAAACTATTGCTTTTTACCTTTGGTTCCCCTTTCTTTATATCTTATTTTCAGAAGGAGAGCTGATTATTTTCCTTTTCAGTACCATGGGGCTGAGCTTCTTCTGGTTTTACTGTTGTTCCCCCTTTTTTTCTTTTTTAATTTGTTTTTTTTTTTTTACATACTAGCCAGTAAAAAAGTCATGTACTTTTGAGAATCTTCAAGCATCTGAGTACGTGCTTTTATCTGAGATAATGCTATAAGTGATATTAAAAAAAAAAAAAAAAAAAAGTAGCATACTTTATTTTTATAGTGATTGTTGATTCTGCTTTTTCAAAATGTGCCAAAATATGTAGATATCACAGAGGTAATTCCACTTTCAAATGGAAAACACACAGGCAATAGCTCCTATACACAAAGAATCAGGTGATGAGGAGGTGGAATTATTATGTTGTAGAGTATGTTTTTGTTTCAGTAACTGACATTTGTTGGGTGGCAGAATAATGCTCAAAGAGTAAGGAAGAGCGTTAGTCTGGTTTGGAAAGGCACAATCCATTAACTTCAGTGCATGTGTCTTGGTATTTTTCTTGAGAACAGTAAACAAAAACCAGGAGCTGTTTGCGTTTCAAGTGGCCCCTTTGACCTCATTCCCAGTATGGGGTTGTGAGGCATGTGCTTCCATTGCAGGACCTCTGGGCAGGGAGGGAGCAGCATGCCATGCCCTGTGAAACACTGCCCATCTGAACCTGCACAGCCACCCAGAGCTCTGTGGGCCCTGCATATCACACAGTGCAGCTATGATCCCATCGCCCCTGAGTCTGAAATGCATTGGGAAAACATAGCGTCTTGCATTATCTTTGCTGCGTTTCTTGTTGATCTGCATCTTATTTCAACATGCTTTCATAGCAGCAAAGGAGGCTCATCTCAGTTCGGTATCTCACACCTTTCCCAAAGTAAACGTGGTTTGCAGCTGTGGTGGTTTGACCTTGGGTAGATGCCAGTTGCCCACCAAGCTGCTGTATCACTTCCATCCTCTCAGCCAGACCAGGGGGGAGAAAACAAGATGAAACTTGTGGGCTAAGACAAAAGCAGTTTAATGAAAAAACAAAGAAGGACTATGTGCAGAAGCAAAAGAAAACAAAGATTTATTCTCTACTTCCCATCTGCAGGCGATCTCTTGGCCCTTTTCTGGGAAGCAAGGCTCCAAACACAGAGCATTTGCTCAGAGAACAAGGTGATGCCCCCCCCCAGCCCTTCCTAGCTTTTACAGTTCAGCTGACATCATATGGTATGGAATATCCCTTTGGTCGGTTTGCGTCATCTGTCCCAGTCGTGTCCCCTCCCAAGATCTTGTCCACCTCATCCCACTGCAGGGGGAATGTTGAAAAACAGCCTTGGTGCTGTGCGAGCCCTGCCCAGCAGTAGCCACAACACAGGGGTGTTATCAGCACCTTTCCAGCTCCAAATGCAAAGCACAGCACTAGGAGGGCTGCTATGGGAAAAACTAACTTCAGCTCAGTCAGACCCAATACAGCAGCCAAGCAATAAAGATCTTGATAAATTCAAATGCATTAGAAACTGCTGATTTTGACTCTACTGCTTTCTCTAAACAAGGTTCTTGTGCTTACAATGAACAGTCAGGACTTTCTTGCAGTTGGTATTTGTCTAAATGCCTGTATGGCAGAAAGTGCAGCTTTCATCTATTTCAGTGGTGTTTCAGGAGTGATTCTTCAGTGGCAGCTGCCAATGGCAGGGATTACTGGAGGCAGCAGGGAGGATTTCAGTGTTATGTGCACTTTGGAGATTGTAGGAAAAGGACAAAGGATGATGACAGGAAGAAAGAAGAGGTAGTAAATCTGATGCTAGAGGAAAGAGAAATAGATAAATTAGGAGATAAGGAAGTAGAATATGAAAAAAAGAAATACAATGGATGAAGATGCAACATAAACTGAAGAAAGGAAAAGATATAATTGATGAAAACAGATTTCTTATTTTAGTGAAAAAATGCAAGTCAGTAGTGCAGTCAGCATCACACTCCAAGATTTGAATCTTTTAACTGAATATATTCTCCTTTTTATTCTAAGAATACTATTATTCTTTTCCCACTCCTATTTGCAGGATGTCTGGAGTAGCTGCTGTACCTCCATGTTACTGTTAAAATAGCAGTTGTATACTAGAAATAGGGTGAAAGCAATAAGCTAGTTCTTTTTGTTTAAACTGAAAATATTATTAATGGCTGCAGAGGGAGCCATTGCAATGAAGAAAGACACTTTCTGCATTTTCTTCTTTAAATTTGACATTTTTTTCTTTGAAGATGGTTTCAGAATTGTGCCACTTGAAAGATGGACTGAAAAAACAAGCAGAAGAAATGTTTTTATATCACTCGGTTTAACTGCTATTTCCAAATTAAACAGGGAAACTGTATTACAATGGGTCATGTTGGACTGAAATAAAGATTTTGTGGTTAGTCCTTTAGAGCCCTCAGATTCTTTATGTTGAGTAACACCTTTCTGAAACTGAAACAGGAAAGTGAAGGTGTTGAAATGAGAATGTATGAAGATGGAACTGAGAATGCTCTTACTCTTGTCCTCAGGGCTATAAGTAAATACCATTGAATTTTATGACTCTTAGCCAAATTATCCTATGTCTAGGTTCACATGAAAATATTACCTTTACCATTTCTAAACGAGGTATTCATGCAGGTATGCAAATATATTCAATTTAGCCAAATATTTCAAGTCCTGTTTCTTTGTAAAATGCACTATTTTTCTTTCTAGTATTCCCAGAATGAATATTCTATTAATTTAATTCTCTGTCTTAATTTCTCCTTATAACAGTAAAAATCTTATAAAGTCTGAGTACTACTCAGGAGATGGAAACCTCTGTTAAATCACCATAGGACAGTGGGCTAATTGTCTTCCAAGTTCCACAAGGCATCTAGGGCTATTATATGGTTTTTGTCTTTCAGCTCTTCAGGGGGTTTTGTTTTGGTTTGTTTTTTCACTTGATGATCTGTCCTTTTGTTTTTGCCAGATGCATTTTCTTTCTTCATTGCTTGTCATCTTCCACTCTTTCCCTTTCCTTTCTCTGCTACCTTCAGTGTCTTGGTTCTTTCTTCCTCCCTTGAATCTCTTTTTATTTATTTTATTCTTTTATTTTTTAATGGTATTGTGCTTATGGAAAAATTAAAGTGAGTTCTTCCTTTTTTAAAAAGAGGAAAATTTCTGCAGTTTTTTGGCTACTTCAATAATAATAAAAAAACCCAAAAAACAACTCTCTAAAACACCTCATTGTGAGGAGGAGATGACTTCTTGTAATCTCAGTATGAAATTTTATTCGTCCAGTTCCTGAAGATACTTGTGTACTGGTGACAAAAATCTTTGAGATAAGTCAAGCTGGTCTCAAGACAAAAGACTAATACGTTGAACTTGAGTTAGATGTAGCATTGGAGAAACCTGCATAAGAAAGAAGTAAGCAAAGACCTCTTAGGGCCTTTAGTGGTGAAAAAAATGTGTAGGAGTGTCATTCACTGGGAATACAAAGCATCCCTTTTCTTTGCCATAGTCAATTCCACTTGGCAGTGGTGGGACAGGTTTTCAGCATTCAGGAGGTGTGTTCCATTGATAAAAAATCCATTTGTATGGATAGTGGAGTTCATGCGGAGTTACCCTCTAGAATTGTTTTTTCATTTCTCTTTTTTTTTTTTTTTTTTTTTTTTTTTTTTTTTTTTTTTTTTTTTTTGGTGGATGGGTGTAAATAGCAAATTTGATTAAAAATATTTTTAAATCTGGAAACAAATATGTTGACCTTTTACTGAGGTCTAAACAACAAGGGAAAATGACTGCAGCTATTTCTATCTTTACCTGTGTCCAGGATGGATTATGCAGCAGATTATCTTGAGTTCCATCACGAGGCACATACAGGACAACCAGGTGGTAAGGCCCAGTCAGCATGGGTTTATGAAAGGCAGGTCCTGCTTGACTAACCTGATCTCCTTCTATGACAAGGTGATCCGCTTAGTGGATAAGGGGAAGGATGTAATGTTGTGTATCTGGATTTTATTAAAGCTATTTACACTATTTCCCAGTGCTTTCTCCTACCTATGGCTTGGATGGGCATAAGCTTCACTGGTTAAAAAATTGTCTGGGCCCAGGGAGTTGTGGTGAATGGAGTTAAATTCAGTTAGTGGCCAGTCACAAGTGGTGTTCCCCAGGGCTCAGTATTTGGGCCAGTTCTCTTTAATATCTATCAGTGATCTGGATGAGAGGATCAAGGGCACCCTCAGCAAGTTTGCAGATAACACCAAGTTAGGTGAGTGTGTTGATCTGCTTGGAGGTAGGAAGTCTCTGCAGAGTAATCTGGCCAGACTGGATCAATGGGCCAAGGCCAATGATATGAAGTTCAACAAGGCCAAGTGCTGGGTCCTGCACTTGGGTCACAACAATCCCCTGCAACACTACAGACTTGGGAAAGAGTGTCTGGAAAGCTGCCTGACAGAAAAGGACCTGGGTTTGTTGATTGACAGCCACCTGAGCATGAACCACCAGTATGCCTAGGTGACCGAGAAGGCCAACAGCATGCAGGCCTGTATTGGAAATAGTGTGGCCAGCAGGACTGGGGAAGTGATTGTCCCCTTGTACTCAGCACTGGTGAGGTCATACCTTGAACATAGTATTCAGTTTTGGGCCCCTCACTACAAGAAGAACACTGAGGTGCTGGAGAGTGTCCAAAGAAGGGAATTGAAACTGCTGAAGAGTCTAGAGCACAGTCCTAAGAGGAGTGGCTGAGGGAACTGGGGTTGTTCAGCCTGGAGAAAAGGAGGCTTAGGGGGTACCTTGTTCCTCTCTACAACTGCCTGAAAGGAGGTTGTAGCAAGGTAGGGGTTGGTCTGTTCTCCTGTGTAGCAAGCAATAGGACAAGAGGAGATGGCCTCAGGTTGTGCCAGGAGAGGTTTAGGTTGGGTATTAGGAAAAATTTCTTCACCAGAAGGGTTGTAAAGCCCTGAACAGGTTGCCCAGGGAAGTGGTGGAGTCACCATCCCTGGAGGTATTTAAAAGGTGTGTAGATGTGGTGCTGACAGATGTGGTTTAGTGGTGACTTGGCAGTGTGGGGGTGACACTTGGACTTGACGGTCATGAAGGTCTCTTCCAAACAGAATGGTACTATAGTTCTATGACTAAATATTTTCTCAGCATGATGGAAACACCATCTGATAGCATCTCTCGATGAGCAATTCCAGTCCATAGGTGACAGGGGTTACCTGAATCATGCAGTGCCCACTGTTGCTAGCATTCATGTTTGGTCTGAAAGTGCTTTCATAGCTCCTGGTGCATGGGCTGGCAAAACTCGTCCTCATCTCTCACCTCCAAATGGATTTCTCTTGCTGTGTAAGAAACTCAAGGTCTGTAACAAAAGACTGACAAAAAGCCCCAACTCTTACAGCTCAGTGGGAGATGCCAGAGACATCATGGAAGTCACAAATTTCTATCATAGTAGAAAATAAGACAAATTCCCAGATGATTCTAGGAAGTGAAATGATAGAAGGGTAGGATGAGGCTGCAGTCATTTGTGCACAGAGGGGTAGAGAGGTAATTCCAGCTGCACCATCTCTAGCTGGAGATACCCTTGAGACTAGAGAAGTATCATGCAACTTTCTGAGGCATCTGCTTATCTACCCATTTAGGGATTGCACAGGTTTTGCCTTGAAATGTTCCTTTCCCATTCTCCTGAGGGCCGCTCTGTCATACCCAGTGTGTTCATTAGTTGAAACTGGTGAAGACCAAGTAAAAAACCAGATTGTTTTGTACTGAGTAAACACAACCAAGCTTTGTAACCAAGCCCTGCAAAACGTTACATTCACGTCCTGGTTTTGTTTTGTTTGTTTGGGTTTTTTTCTTTGCACTATTTCAAACTCCATTTGAAAGCCAGAAAATGCCATGTTGGGTTTTGTAAATGGCTATCTCTATTTATTTAGTAACTATGATGTATTTCTCATTTGTGACATTAGGATATCGATGAAGAAATTGAAGCGGAGTACAACATTTTGAAAGCTCTCTCTGATCATCCCAATGTGGTCAAATTCTATGGCATGTACTATAAGAAAGATGTGAAAAATGGAGACCAGCTTTGGCTAGTTCTTGAGGTAAATAATTTGGAAAAATAAGTATTTTCTTCCATTTGGGTTTCCTTTGTTGAGTAGAAACTCAATGAATGAGATACAAGTAATTCTTGTTTTATGTTTTTCTTTGGAGTGGTTGCGTGTAAAGTGATAAATGCTCTTGTTTAGTCTTTTCAGTGTACTGAATTAATGATCTGCTCTGAGTTCAGCATTCTTATTTTGATATTAAAATGATAGTACTGTGACTTCAGAATTAGGGTATAAATTCGAATAGGACTTCATAGAATTTGCTACCAAAAATATTTGGTGAAAGGCTTGCCTGCCATGGGAATTTTTCTCTGGTAGCATTTTTTTTTTAATATATGACTAAAATCTGACTTAACAGTGAAAGAAACCACTATAAGGTTTTTTTAATTCTAAATGAAATGACAGAAATTAATCAATTGAATTTTGAATTACCTTTTTTTTTTTTTGTGCAAGTAAATGCATAAATAGATAAACAAGCCAATAAAAATGGGCTACTGACCAAATACTGTTTAAAACAGCAGAATTTCCTCAAATGGAGTCAGAGCAAGGTAAGTCCTGTAATTAGTGAGTTTCAGTCTTTTGTTTTGACTAATTTAGAAGCAAAGAGATTGATCATTACTGTTTTCATAGATTCACTATAACCTATTCTGCAAAACTTTCCTCCTCTCCCTAGAGGAAAATGAAGAAGAATGTCTCTGACAGGAATAGTGAGCCATTCATAACAATCAAGGCTCTTGCTGATGTTTGATCAGTGTTTGATAAAGTTGAGATTGAAGAATTGGTTTTATTTTACGATTTGTCAGCTAAATGAATACAAATCTCCTGCCAGATACCTCAGTGATACAATGGTATCTAATCCTGGAAACAGGCTCTAAAAAATGCCTAAGTTCTAAAAGCTTTTCCAAATTCTTCTGAGTTGCATAGGGAAGATGCTTTTAAGAACAGAAATCATAATAAATGTTTAGGTTAGACTGGCATTGGAAGATGTAAGTTCTTTGTGCAGTGAGCTTCTCTGAAAATCTAGCTTCTGTTGTGTCTGCTGGGCATTTGAAACTCCATCTGTGAAACTTCTGGCCTGTAAAGGGTGAATACAAACTAGCCAGGATGGAACAGAATGTGGGGAAACGTTCAAGTGTTTAACTTTTATACTTCAAATGGATTTATTTTCTTAATGTGAAAAACATAAGCCTACATTTGGAGTATAAGTTTTATGTTTACTCTTTGGATGTGCAAGTGCATACGTAGTGTGTGGAGTAGTCTTGGATGCTTTCTGTCACTGCACATGTAGATCTCTGAATGCAGTGGATTTCAGTTGGCGTGTGTACGTGTAGATATGCATAAGTAGAAAAATAAATTCCAGTGATGACTTTGGTGAAACTTTCCTTAGTACTTGTGAAAGAAAGCTGTCATGGAACAGATTCCTCTGTTGAAGTGTCACCTCCCTTTCAGCTTGTATGCAGCTTTATAGAATCATTGCAGCTTGTTTTTCACACAGTAGCTATTTAGGTGTGCTACAGTTTCTAAGAATTAAGATATCTTCATCATGTCCATTCTGGTTTGTGTATGTTTTGGGCTAAATTAATAAAGGTGATTATTAGTCTTTACTTTAGATTTCAGAGACCTCTCTTTCCACTGCCTTGGGTTTTGTAGCATTTTCACTTCAGAAATCTTGCTTTCCCTGAAGAGGGGAATCCAGTCTTGAAATTTAGATTCAAGTTTGGTACCGTCTTTCTCATCTTCTCTAAAAAAAACTGTCAGCTAATCCCTGCAAATTCTGTGTGAGCCTGTGGAATGAAGATGAACCTTTTGCAGTCAGTATCTAGCCTGTTGATAGGTTCCCAAAGACTGCAAGGACAGTGTAGACCACTGCATTTTGCATGATGTGAAGCAGCTTGCATAGTATCTGAATGCAAAATGATGTTGAGGAGAAGTGGAGAACCAAATGCAGGCTATTGTGCACTGCAGCATTCTGCATTCCTGCAGAGCTGCAGGTACCAGGGAGAGTTTACAGGAGTAATAGGACATTGAAATCAGAGCTTGTTGCTCTGCTCTACTTCTGTGTTCTGTGAACAGATCTATGGGCATGAGGTTTTGGAGGGAAAGTCTCTTAAATTCCACTAGGAATGTGTCAGTTTCTATGTCTATAGAAGCCAAAACCAGTCACTTCAGAATAGTGGAAATTGCCTGCTACAGCATTATCCTGAGTATGACATTTCTTCCAAAGATCTTCATTTAATAATTGCCTAATAGCATGTGCCTTCACTGGAAATCTTTTTTCCACTTTGAGGTGAAATTCCTTATTTTCTACTGAAGACTTGGATTTCATTTTCTTTGTTGTAGATCTCTGTGCTAATCTGCAGATTACCTAACTGATTTTGTAAACATTTTGAAGCTGCAGTGAGCTGGAAATACACTTCTGAGAGAGTAACAGCTAGTGTTCATTAATTTATTTTTTTTCTGTTAAAATAAACAAATACTTAGTCAATCTCATACATTGATTTAACCTTTCAGTGTAGATCTACTCAGTTAAAAAACGTGCATGATTACTTGAAAAACTCAACAACCTTTTTGTATAACACGCTTCTGTGTGTGATACTGTAGTACAGTATTTGTAGGGGAAGTGTAAAGTTACTATGTTGTATTCATATTAACACATAAGAACCCAAATCTGAGACTAGTGTAGAATACGAATTTTAACAAATAATGAACAGCTAATAATATGAGAGCTTTTCACATCATTAGCATTTTTTGGTAATAAAGCAACCTGACTTTCTCAGTTCAGCATTTTTAAGGAAACCACCTTGAGGGTTTGAAAGAGGAAAACATCTTTATGCAATAAGAGTGCTCTTGACTCTCAGTTCAGAGATGCCCTTCTCTCTCTAGGCTGCACTCAGATAGGCTGAACATCTGCCGCTGTGGATGCTGTTCTAATCATGTTTATAATGAAGAATATTGCTGGATGGAGGATTCTTGCCAGGTGTATTAAGCCTTGTCACATGTGTCCAGAGATGCAGGTAGAAGAAACTGGCTTATTGAGTCTGTGTTGAAAAGAAACCAATTGAGTATTATATTTGGGATGAATCAGCTTAGCAGTTTCATGTCGGCAAACACCATCATGATGACACAACTGAGGCAGAGTGTGCTATAGCCAATTTCTTTCTGCTCTGGATGTTAGTTCAGAAGGAAATAGATCCAAGATAATGGCAAATCAGCTGATGGAAGATGGATCAGAGAGGTGAACTGTATCAGGGCCTACAGGTGAGCACGTAGGTCAAGGCAGGTGGGGAGAACAGGTGGCACAGCCCTTGCCTGACATCTGGTGCAAAGAACAACCTAGTGAAGGCTGAAAATACCACAGCAAGGTAGATGGTAGGCCTTACACAGCTTTTACTTGCTACTGTTAAACAGAGGCCAAGAATTTTAATGAAACATATTTCTCTAGTTCATTTCCTACACAGAGCAGGTGATACTTTAAGAAGTATCTCAGTCCATTTTCAAAAGACACACAGTTATGCATGCCATACTTGAAAGTTAGTGAGCCACATAAGTAAGATAGTATATTTTATTATCATCATCGATATAATTTTAAGCTTAGGAAATAGAGGGAACATGCATTCTTTTTATAGTAGGAAATAGATTTTGTTTTCATGAGTTAAAATTTAGCTTGATAAAGTTTGGATGGAGTGACTTCCCACCTAAAAATGCAGTTGTGTAATATCAACGCATTTTGTAGAAACATCTTCATTTTTTGAGAGGTGTATGTCCACTTCTGGAGAGATGGGAGTCACCAGGAAGTTATAGAAATAAGTCTGTTTGTGCTGAATGTCAAGAATACTGTCCAAGCATTCTTTTTAGGTGTTCTGATTCTTCTAGTGTGCGTACGTGAACACTTAAAGAACATTTGCAGTGACCTGCTGACTTAGACCAATGGTTGATGTGGCACTGTATTCTGTCTACTGTGGTGGCACTGTAAGATGCTATTTGGGAAGAGTCTGTCCAATCTTTGCAGTCTGTTTACCTCATACTCTCCAGCAACCATGACTTGTATTAAGGATGTCTTAGACGTTTCTATTTAGTAAACCTGATGAAGATAACATCATGTTACACAGTCTCCTCTTAGAGCATGCGATTTTAATTTTTCTGTCATTAGTATATATTTTTTACTACTTATAATAGTCCATATTCTAGAATATAATGTTTTCAACATTATGAAAAAAAATTCTAAATCAAAATATTTTTCAACATGTGATAAAAAGTTTAGAATCGTGTTCATTTGAAAAGGTGGGATGGTTATTTTTTTTTGCAGTGGACTTCAAGCTCTGTTTTCTGAGGAGGTACTTTAAAAGTACCATCACAAACAATATTTGAGTAGCTAGTGCAATCTCTACAGGTGGTGGTTATGTGCAATACAAACTGAAATGAACCTGATTCATCTTGGTTCTCATGTAGAACCTTTTCTTTTTCTAGTGTAATGCAATCTTCATTGGAGAAATCATGTGAATGTAGAATAGCTTATGCTTGGAACCTGCTTCTCTAAGCGGTATGTTAGCCTTTTCCATTCCCTCATGGAAAAATAAATGCATTAAGTGTATTGGTAACTTGTATCATTCTAGATTGTTGCAGGCAAAGTGGTATACTTTGAGTTCAATCTGCTGGATGTTTCTTGATGTTAATTGAACCTTCTAACCAAACACTAGTCACTCAAAAAAAATCAGGGAAAGATTATCAAGAAGGGTTATTGTGATCCAGTTGGCAGCTATGTTTAATTTTAAATCTGCCTAATTCCAATTTGTTACTTAAAGTTAACATCAAAAGGAAACATTTTAAATGTACAAATATCTAATTATGTGTTTTGTGGTTTTTTTTTTTTTTTTTTGGTTAATCTTTGGGTTGCTTCTATTTGTGTTGCATTTTTCAGAAAGAACAAAGCCATTGAACTCAGTAAATAGAAGCTCTCAGGAGTCTGAATTAAACTAGAACACAGAAAATTGTACTGCTTCAGTTCACCTGATTCTCTTTTCACAATCATAGACAAAGTACAAATCCATAGTGTGGATTCCATTTAATGGGAGCGAGAACACTATAGCTTCATCTAGAAAAAAGGAATAAAACGCCAGTATACCAAACTGCCAGCCTGCTGTACCAGGGTGATGGCAGTTCACTGCTACTAGATGACTTCTAGTGGCTTGCCTGGCCTGGGAAAGCTCGCACATCTAGCCCAAATGCTTGTAACAGGGTAAGAGCTGTTAGAGAACCTACCTGACAAAGACTGTTGCTATTAAGCTCAGGATAGCAAACCAGTGTAGTTTATACTCAATTACCAATTATTAAGGGCAGTTTCTATTGTCTAGTGAGTCACTTACATATACTGACTATATAAACAGCTGACATCCCTTGATACAAGTTCTTTCTGATTCAGTGCAGATCTGTTAGAAGAATTGCCATTCTTGAATTTGTCCAGAGCTGGAGAGTCCAGCACAATGTGTATCCCTTTCCAACCCTAAAAATGGACCTTCATAGCAGGCAGCTTACAACAAAGCTTTAAGACAAATAGAACAAATGGATTTGGAACTGGAGAGCCACGGGGATGAGTCAGTTATGATCTCAGGCAGCTGTAAGGGTTTGTCGGCATTGCAGCACAGGAGAGTTATTAAGGAGGATTTGAAGGAGGATAGTGGTGTGGGTTTTTGTTTGGTTTGGCTGCTCCTTCAAAGCAGAAAGGAAAATATGTTATGCCTACAGTTAGCCAGTGATGGATGCCAGCACTGTGAGTTGATCAAGGAGAGGAGTAGATCTGTTGCTGTCTAAGGAAAGATATTAGGGCTACTACAGGCCCTGACAAAACTAGCAACCAGCAAAAAACAAAAGTAACTCATATCTGATGTAATTGAGGAGGGGCAGCCAGCATGAGGGTTCAGGTGAAGAGTGGCATGGTCAGGTTGCTGGTTATGGATAAGAAAACACCAAGGAAAAGTGAAGAAGGTGTTGCAATATCTCCTGGATAAAATGAACAATGCTGAACAGTACATCTGCACTGCTGCATGTGGAGTGATTCTGCTGTGCTGCTGCACTGTTGTATCTGGTGTTTGGGGAGAGAAGTTTAGCAAATCAGATGCTTCCAGATACTTGCAAATGCTAACTGTGGTCACAGAGAGAGGCCTGGAATTCATGAAATATGTATAAATTTTTCTCACATTCATAAATGAACAGTGACAGCACAATTTACATATGTGCCAGATAGAGAAAATAGAGTATAATTAATCTATGTTTAGCTAAATCTTGTGTAGCTAATAGTTTTGGATCCTTCACTGACCTACCATACACGGAAGAGTTTCTGATCATGTTGCTTTTTTGACATTGCATGTAATTCTAATAATATATGGTGTAATTCACTGAAGTGAGTCCTTTTTTATGTATATATATATAGACAGTACACTGGTCTGTTACATAATATCCTCCTTGTGAAATGTAGTTATGCATCTACAGAAGTATAAATCTCAGCAGGTCCAGTTGCATTAGAAAATGAAGATTTTTTATCAGCTGGGCAGTTGAGATACTAACAGTGTAATTCTAAGTGTTTGCTACAGAAGGGGATCTACCACTGTCTAAAGTAAGATAAAGGTACTGCTATTTTTAAAAAATCGAGGTTAAAATAGGCAGGAACATAGTATGAACTAGGATCAAGATAACCACAACAGTGCATTATGAAATTCAGATCCCTTTCCTACCTTCACACACAGAAAGGCAGAGATCTATCATCCAAATACTACTGCTACTCTTGTGTGGCTTAAAGAAGGCTTCAGCTCTTTAAGACCTGGGAGACTAGGTGACATAAAACATAAAGAGAGACAAGAAACTGTTAAAAAAACCAGTGAAAAACCCACAACCAACCAAGAGACTTTCTTTAACTTACACACCTCTCTCAAATTTTGTGGTATATAATACAGTGTATTTACTTCTGAGTCATTGATTTTAAATTTTTGAGCTCTGTAGTGGGACTGATAAAGTCTGTATGCTAGGTAAATAGATCAGTATATTAAAAAAATCTGTTTGTTTAGATGATCTTCTTTGACCAGGGATGCAATGCCTTTACCTCAGTCTCATATCCCTGTTGGAAGGGGCAAGGAGTCCTTTAATACATATGGAGCAGGGGATGGGTATGGTTCTTGCAGTGAGAATGTGCTGTCACCCCCACTCAGGCAACACAATGAGACTTTTCACAAGATGCTGCTCCTTCTTTGCATCCAAGCATAGGCTACCACTTTGGTGTGCTCTTTGTGCCAAAGCAGGCTGGGCACAGAAAAGAAAAGCTCAGAGCAAGGAAAGCAGTTCTGTCCTTGTCTCTTGCTGAGCTTGCCACTGCTATGAAAAGTCCTGACAGCCAGCAGTAAAGCATTTTTCCCTCCATTAGTTTGATCTCTTTCCTTTCTCAGCTAATGGCGTTCTCACTCTTCATGGCACTTCTCAGTGCATGGAAGAGGGAGAGAGGAGCTGCTGTCAGTGTTGTAAAGCAGCTAATGTTTGTTCCTGATGTGGAAATATGTTTGGCTGAAAAAATCTGCAGCTTCAGAGCCTGCGGCCTGCAGGAAGGCTCAGAGCCTGGGGACACGCTGATCACATGATCTCATATCGGGACATTTCATGGTGGGAGTGACTTAGATTAGTGTATGTAAAGTTTAGTGGGCCATTTCATGTCATTGAAGCTGTTGGTACTTCACTTGTTCAACTCCATTCAAATGAAGATTTTTGTCTTTAAAAAATAGTGCTGTTGTAAGGAAAGGGTAGGAATATGAAACTGGAATTGTTCTTTTTGCTGTGATAGTTTTGACAAGGAAAATCCAAATTCAGTGGCATGCATTTTTCTGCAAGGCCTCTCTGAGTAACAGGAGTTGGCTGGAGTGAGATCCACAGGAATCTATGGGAACACCTAGAAGCAGGACCCAACAGTCTTATTTTGGCTTTCAAAGAGAAGAGCCTACCTGAGATACACTAGAGACATGGCTCTATCGGTTACTTCTCTTGTACACGAATGAAAGAGAGGACTTTGTGGTATGTACAGACGAATAATTCATTTAGCATTTTCCTTTGGCCTGTTTACAGTATGCTGTTGTTAGATAGAGCAGCTACTATACACAGATATGTTTTCATCTAAGGGATTAAAGGCAAGTTTGTGGAGTTTAAAATAAAGCTCTGCATGGAAGTTGTTCTGTATAATGAAATATGTAATAAGAAAGCAGATAGGCACCTTTTTTGATCTGGGAGATTTAATATATAAGAATAATCTTTCAGTGCAAAATAACTAGTCCATTGGGGTTATGTGGGGGGTGAGACAGGGGAAGGGAGCTGTCTTTTGTCTAAATATTATCAGGTATTTTCAAATTACATACATAGAAGAAAAACTAAAGGATTGAAAATTGCTTTTTTGTACTTCTCAACACAGGTAATTTTTCAGTAATGTCTTTGGTTATAATTGCTCCATTCAGACTAACACTGAATATTTTGATCTATTACATGTCACAATCTTCATTTCTCCATTTCTAATGTGTTCCTCTTTGCTTCTCAATTATACCAATTTTTCACTCTTCAATTATATCCTGTTTTCTCAAGATCAAAGATATATGGCTGCAACTATAATTTGATGCTTCAAAGTTTTAGTAAATACTTGTAATTTCTCTGTGTAAGAAGTCTGTCTGCATCTTTTAAACAACTTGTGAACATATGTTATGGCTCACCTTGCTGGAGAATACTGCACATAGAAAAGCTCATTCTGAGTAATCTCTAAGAATTTTTGCCACAGTGGAATAAAGCAAAATCCCAGAAAAAAAATCCCAAGTTTTACCATTCCAAAATGTAATTAAATAGCATATGAATTAAATAGCCTCTCACATTCTAATATTTAACATCACTTTGCTCTCTGTACATTTTATTTCTGATCACATCTTTACTAAGGATGTGGTACTTTAAATATTTTTTTTTACTTAATTTTTTTAAAATAACATAACATCTTAAGTAAAGATGTAGTGTTGTTTTAAAAAACAAACAAACAAACAAACAAAACCAACCAACCAAACAAGAACAAAATCAAAATCAAAACCAACCAACCAACAAAAGGTTGAAGGATAGATCCCAGATTACCAGACTTTCTTCAGCTTTGGTGGAGGATGGTATCAATCATAAGAATGCTTGGGCTAAGGCTGCCTCAGACACCTGAGGGTTGTATGCTTAAATTCAAGCGTGATAGACAATATAATTTTGTTGTGTTTGTTCTCAGTTTACATGTTTGGTCCCTTTATAAAGGGAGTGACTGGAGCAAATGAACTTGTCTGTAGGGAGAGAGTGTTGCTCATCCTTGTTCTTTGTTGGGCTGGAGGCTGCAGACTATGGGTAAAGAGTACTATGGCAAGGAACAAGGAGCCTAGACATGCAGAAAGCAGACAGGCAGGTGTCAATGGTGTCAAAAAAAAAAAAAAAAAAGGTTTCCTGGGCTCCAGAAAGGATGTTAGCATTTGTTGCATTTATTGCAGTTCAGAAAGCAGCTGACTTTGCTAAAACCAAACCCTGGAAGCCTGAAACTGCCTTGCACACACACAGTGAACAGGGAGAAATTGGTTTACAGAGCACTTCAATTTCAATTCTGTATGATCTAGTCTCTCTGAATTAATAATTCCAGTAGTTTATTTTAAAAAGTAAGAATAATTTTTTAAAAGGATCTTTTGAATTTAGCATCCATTTGGTTCTTAGACAATTCTCTGTAGCAGAGTTTCTTGATATTTTCTTCAGGATGTTCTTGCTGCTTTAGGGTCTCATAGCAGTTAGTGAGTCACTGTAGCTCCTTTTGTAGTCACCAGAGAACCAGGCAACTCAAAGAGCGCTGAAGCTGACCTGTCCTGCATACTCCTGCGAGGACATGAATTGACTTTTGGCTGAATGTGCTTCAGCTTCACTCTTTTTGTAGAAAGAGCCTTTAAACAAGCCCCATTGTTCGGACCTGTACTTCCCCAGCCATGCTTTCAAACTCACTGAGGAAGATTTCTATTGCAGTCATTTCAATTACAGTAAATTATACTAAATTATTGTCTTCATCTAGGAACAGAGGCATGAAATGCATTATGTGTAGTGTGGACATGATAGTACTTGAACTATTGTCTGCACCCTGAATCGTATAGAAATGATGGTATAAAAGAGGAAGATGCTTTGAAACATTTCCCAGTTGATGAAGAATGAACAAAAGCATCACAGTTCTGAGCAGGCAGTAAAAGCTGTGAAGTGCTTGCTGTTACCACAGGCTGCCCTATTTGCTTATGAGATTTTTTATGTTTGTTCCAGAGCCTCAACAAAGTTTGCAGCTGTCAGTAGAAATACTCCTGTTGACATTATTGATCCCAAACTTAGGCCCTGCTTTTTCTCCCTAGCCAAGTGAATGGTGTTACACTCTGTATGTTATTTTTACCACCGCTCCTTGTGTATAATAAAATGAGTAATTGCACTAAATTTTCTGTATCAAAATGTTCTGTCTTGGTAAGGTGACTCTTGCTTTTGTTCAAAGTCCTGGGCTCTTTACTGACCAGTGCCTTTCAGTTTCATAACTAGGTTAGCTCTGATTTTGTAAAATGATCTTTCCATTTATTGCCTTCCATTTATTTTTTTAAAAAAATTACAGTTGTGTAATGCTAATCCCAGGCTGTGAAGCTATAGTTAAAACTCTCCTTCAGTATTTCTGTTCTAAATAATCTGACAATATATTTATATCTCAGTTGCTTTACACATGGCTATTGCAAATCATAGCTTGATATCACTTCAGCTGTATGCTATTTTGTGGGAGGAGATGTGGGCAGGGTGATATATTACTTTCTTCATTAGAGACTTCATGGGGCTGTAAAGGTATTGTATCCTAACATAAAGAAATACTGTGAATTATGGGATGATGCAATAAGAAGTTTGCATCAGGAGGAGCTAGCGGTGGAATTCAACTGAGCTGTGCTCAGTAAACCTTTTGTACAGCACTGTTACCTAATTGCCTTTTTTCATTCAGTTAGAGACAAAACGCTATTACAAATATTTTAGAAGTTATAAAATCCTCCTTTGAGCTGTTTACTGCTTTTTCTTCTTGTGTATGAAGCCTGGTGGCTTCACTGAGTTTGAAAGGAGCTTTTAAGAGTAGAGCATACTTTGAATACTGGAAATGTGATGGAAAACAGGATTCTTGTATACAGTAGTGCTCATGGGGTGTTTGGAAGACTTGATGCAGTCCAAAAGTGCAAATGACCCCTGAGAACCATCACTTAAAATAAGAGTCTTCCCTTTTTGGTGTTTCTAGAGCTGAAAAATGGTATTATGAAATGCTGCATTTTTAAAGCCCCAACCTTTTTTTTTTTTTTTATTGGCATAGATATGGCCTCTTCCTTTTTGGCCATGGTGTAAGGTAGAGGTTTCTGTGTCCTGACTGAGGAAGGTGAGAGGCTGTGAAGGCCAGCATTGCATAACATGGAATAGGCTTTTCCTCTGGTTGGCTGTCTTGTCAGTGCATGCGCATGACAAAGAAAATAAGTAAAAGCTAAACTTAAAGTGAAGAAAGCTGAAGCAACAAACACACACCCATGAGGCTGTGACTAACACAGCCCTGGAGGTGCTAAATGATGTAAGAGAGCAGAATTATGTATACCACGTGGTTTGTGATCACTGAAGCTAAATAACTCAGGAAAGATGTCTTTTTCAGTGATACATTTCATTCATACTGAATCGAAAGCAATAAATTTTAAAATTTTAAGTATAAATTTAAGTAATAAATTTTAAAAGCATAGAACATTGCTGTGGTTTCTTTTGGTTATCTTGTATTTGGGTTATCTTATACGGGTTTTAGGAAACCTAGCAGCCACATTGCACATCTTTCTTCCATAGGTGAAATTAAAACTAATTTGTGCAACAGGAGCTGTGTATGAAACCCCTTGGCCCATTGAAGAAACTGTTAACGTCTTCACAAGGACCTTCAAGTACTTGTGGTCACCTTTAGGTGCTGTCAGTGGAATGTGCGCTTTGGCTGTAACAGTTGTGAAGACGTCACACAACAGGCAGAGAACAGCAGTTAATCTGGTCACAGCTGACCCTGTGTCACAGCCAGGTTTGTGACACGGGCAGTCTGTTGAGTTGTCTTGGAGACAGAAGGCAAAGAAAGTGACCCTGGAAATGGTTCTATCAGGTTGATTCTGTTCTAATGGAGAAGATCTCTTTTGAAAAGATGGAGGAAAATTTGAGTGCAAAAGGCCCCAAAATAATTTTGTTCACTTTTCTGAGGAAAGGAAGGGTGATGGAGCAGTAAGGTAAATATAATGGGCTTTAGGAGAGTATGCTTCACCCAGACTGGGGAACTGGTAGGTACCTGTGCTTAGGAAAAATTGTGTAAAAATGAGGGAAAGCAGGATAGCTGGCAGTTATTGAAAGACATTAAACACACAACAGCAAATTAATGGATTCAGAGAAAAGATAAAAGCACAGTATGAGACAAGTAAGAATGCATCAGAGTTTGCTTCTTTTAATATTTCAGAATACAAAAATGCACAGCTAAGGTACAGGCATTTAAGGATAAGCTCAGAGAACCTAATGTGGAGAGTGGTAAAGACAAGATTGTGTTACTATTACAAAAGAGAAATGAGATGCAAGAATGTTTAATACATGTCTTTACAAAGTGAGGGGAAAAAATGACCTATGGAAATACAGACCAGCGTGTTTAACTTTGATACCCACAATGATTCCAGAACAAATTAGTAAAAATCACTGTAGAAATACTGAGAACCCAGTAATGTGACAAGTAGTCAACTTGGATTGGTCCAGAACAAATCATGTTAATAAAATCTCATAACAGGATAACTGGTGTAGCAAGAGGAAAGCAATAGATGAGATGTATCTTCTGTAAGGATTTGATAAGGTCCCATGTGACATTCTTGTGACGAAAATGTGGAAATGCAGAAACTTCTCATAAACAGTAAAGCAGCCTCTTTTTCATAAAACTGGACTCAGTAGTTCACTGAGTGGGCATCTGCTTTTGGTCTGTTTCTGCTCATTAATAGACATATGCAAAGCACCTCTATCCGTAGGAAGAAGAAATGGGACATAACTGACTAGGCAATGGGACTGCAGAAAGGGGTTCTTCGCAAAGTGGAGATTGTTCTGTTCTGCTCAGCTTTTCCCAGCTAAGACAAGACTTCCAAAGTAATTCCACATGTAGTTTGGGGCAAAACATGTCACAAACATCAGTGACAAATTGCAGGCACTTTAAATATAGAAAACGTGAATGATTTCAGAAGGTTATAGCAACTAAATTTGTACAGCCTAAAAAAGAAAAAGACAATATATCATTACAATAGTATGACAGAGATGATGTTAAATAGAGAATAATGATAATTCAAAGACTACTGGAGAGAAGGGCAAAAATTAAAGCAGTTTTATTGTTAGTGAAAAAGATTCACGTTGGAAAATAGGATGAATGCTCTATTGGGCTAGTGAAACATAGAAACAGGCTACTTAGAAAAATTGGAGTCTCCTTCAGTGGGAGATTTTTAGGAGCAGGTTAGACAAATACCTGTCAAGGGCCACCTGAAAGTACAAGATATCTACACAGTGCAAATGCAGTGGACAGAATTATTTTTTGAGGTCCCTTTTACTCTTATGTTCCTGTAGATTTATGACAACAAAAAACAGCAACAAAGAAGAATCTTTTGTTCTTACAGTAGGTGGTACTAAAAGGAAGATACAGTCAGCTCAGAGGCTGGCAGAGCTGCTGTACTGCATGCACAGTGGAACAGGGCAGATTATTGATCTATTCTAAGAACAGGAAAGAAAAAAGAAAAAGAGACTAGTACCTGAGATGCTTTTAGCATTCTTACGTGTGATAACATTAAAGCAAGGTTGGATAACCCAACTTTTTCATATCGTTTGTGCATCCACTAAGTTGTGCATCTCTGATGTGCTGCCCAGTCATTTATGTCTATGCAGCCTGTAATGACAGGGACAGTAGTAGTTGTAGTTGCCCCACTATTCCTGTCCAAGCTACTGAAATAAGATGAAAGCACCGTGACAACTGCAGGATGCAAGAAAATGTTACCTGACAACTTAGTACAGATGCATAAATCAGAAGCAGTTGGATGATTAAAGGCCGTAATAGACCTAACAAAAGTGCAATTGATAGTTTTTTTAAAAGGGAAGCTGGTACTGAATCCTTATTCAATGGGCATCAGAATCTATAATAGCTGAACAGAGAGAAATGTATCAGCTGGGTCAGATAAAGAGTGAGTAAGACCTACAAAGAACACCTGCGTGACTGTGTTGTGATGGCAATTTTAACTGACATTTCTTGTGCTAGGATCATGCTATTTTATAAATCTATTGCTGAAGATATCTTTGCATACTAATAGCTCAATTACAGTAGCACAGGCTTGTGGCAGATGGGAGGATGGAGGATTGTATGGCATCCCAGTATGAGTCTTTGCCTTCTGAGTACCTGAAAATCATAAGGGAGGAGCCCTTCGCTACCACTGTAGAAGAATCATAAGCACCTCTTCCAATAACAGCTATATATAGCCATCTGAGGTTACAGCCCTTTCAGACAGCTTTTCACACAAATTAAGCCTTCTATCAAATTACTCTTTCTTGTGGTCTGAGTATGCAAGATTTCCATAGTCTTTTCCCCCTTTTCTGCTGTCTAAATATCCAAAGTAGAGACTATTTTAAAATCCAAATATGATGAATCATAGAAAATTATAGATTGGAAAGGACCTTTGGAGGTTATTGGGTCCAGTCCCCTGCTCAAGATGTTTAACTTCAATGTTACAGATTTTCACAGGGTCTTTCCCATTCAAGTTTTTAATATCTCCAAGGATGGAGATAACACATACTTGCTGGGTAATCTGTTCCAGTGCTGTTAATTTCTTGCTGTTTACAGGTAACATTTGCATTCTATCAGTGCAAGCACTGAAAATACTACCAGAAAATACCTATAAATCACAAGGGAACAATAGAAGAGTGACTAACATTAAATTGATGAAAATTGCTCATGTACAAAGTTATCAAGATGAAATTTCTAAATAACATCCTCGTGGGAGGATCACTAATATCTTCCCTTACTGTGTCTCATAAGATGGACTTTATAAGAGCCTCTCAATTTAAGTTTATTTAGAGCTTAAAAGAGGATTTCTACCCTTTATTGGGAAAATACAGCCTTTGGAGACTTCCTAAAGCAGTTTAGTCTGAAGGGCTTTGTTTCACATGCATTTGACATACCTAAGTATGTGGTATCTGAGAACCAGGCTGAGAAAGTCCATGCAGTTTACATCTTCTGCTGCTTGTGCTGCCAAACCCAAGCTAACAGACGCTCACACCACTTCTTCCATAACCAATTTTCCTTCTGTGATTACTAGTTGCTTAAAATACATATTATAAAACTGATACAAACTACAAGAAATGCATCTGTGCATGCAAGAGAGAATGTTTTTGTGTGTGCATGTGTGTTTTGGGGAGTGTGGGAGAGAGAAAAAGAATTACTACTCTCTCCTCCCAGAAGAGCCCATTTCTCATGACAGGTTGAAGGACATTTGTGTTTGGTGAGATACTTTGACCTTTAGGGTAGGAAGCAGCCCTGTGGCACAGCTCAGCTAGACATGTGGCTTCTACCGTATGTCTGTGTCCCAAGTTCTTCATGCATTTCTTGTTTTCTGTTTATAATGCCCTCATCAAGGTATTCTGAGGAGATTTTACTAAGTGATGTGGATTCATGACCCAGACTGATTAGCTATTTGGCCATGTGAGTTCACGGTACTTGCAATGAAATAACAGCTACCAGTGCCTCTCTTCATGCCATGCTTCACTGGAAATTAGAAAAGAAAAATTTTTTTAAATTAACTCTGTTGCCTTCGTGATTTGTTGTCATCCAAGCATTACAGTTAGTTTGACTTAAACATAGGAAGCTGGATAAGAGGCTACACAGGATTTTACTCTTTTTAATGTTATTAAGAAGCAGCAAACCTCATAATTATAAGCTGCAATATTTAACAACACCCCAGGAAATTCTCAGTATGACAGTACTGCTAAATAATGTTTATCACATAATCTAACTGTGTGATTTAAGGAAATTAGATTATTTTTGTTTGTGTGGTTTAGGGGTTTTTCCCCTTTAAGTTTTTATGTCATGAACTAGATCCTGGTCAGCATCCCCAAAGATAATTTATATCCCTGTATACTCAGATTCCAAAACAACCATGGTCCAGCACTGCATCAGGCAGGAATATTGTAATTTTCTGTAGTTTCTTATTTTGAGAGAAATGAGCCTGACTTACTCTGAGAGGGACTTCTTGCTTTGTTTATTATAAGCTTTCATTGAACACAGATGAAATTTGATAGCCTGAGTCAGGAGGAAGAATCACTGGACTTCAGTTATGTGCATGGTTACAGGGATGTGTGGCAGCTTCACCTGCAAAAAATGGACAGGAGAAACAGGAAATTATACTGGATGCAACATTTTACCCAGGAGGACTTGTTTAGCCTGTAGAAAAGTAGAACAAAGCTAATACTAACCTGTGTCATCGTTGTCGTCATCGTTTCCCCCCTCCCGCCCCACGCAGCTCAGAGCATACACATACAGTGTCTGCCATAATCTCCTTTTCTATTTGTAGTTGTATTCCAATAATCCCTTTTCCTCCTTATAGCTGCTTGCATTCTAATACCTAGTCTTTTTTCCCTTCCTCCTATAGCGGTCTCAGAAAAATGCATATTGTCTGATATAAGTAAAAATACAACTATTTGAAACAGAAGTGAAAAAGTTCCCCTGTGTGTGCAAGAACCTGTGTCTATGACATCCTCAGCTGAACTCTGCCTAAGCAGCTACCCTGCTTTGGGAGTCAGTAAAGGTTTTCCATGGTGGTGTGGTTGACTTCTGTTTTTATTTCTTCAAGCCTTGCTCACCTGCTCTGCTTCATATCCAGGTTTAATTTTGGTTTGGTCTAAAATAATCAGTTTTACCATCTTACTTTACCTGGTATTTTAGGTAAGTTTTATCTTATACACCAGATATTTATCTCATAATAGGAATTTATATCTTATGAGAAAAATTAAAGTAACATATTTAAGAAAGTAAAAATTAACACTGCTAACCCAGACAAATAAATTCAGTCTTGGCTTTGCTGCCTAAGTATTGAAGAAGGTGATTTCTGAGGTATAGTCACTTCCTTCTCCCACTTACAAAATTAATATACTCCTTCCTGGGTTATTTTTCTTTAGCTTGAACAGAGAGACTTAACAGGCAGCTCTGTAAAGAAAACAAGAAGATCCATCTATAAGAAGCAAATTTTTATTAGTAGATAATGAAGAAAAATAGTTTGAAGAATATCATGTGTAATTGTCAAGGGTTAGGGCTGAGCTGGGCACCAGACAAATAACAGATGCTCTCTATTAAACCCCTCTCCCTTCCCAGAGGGGAAGAGAAATGGAATAAGGGAGAGAGATTTGTGGATTGGAAAAGAAAACTAAAACAGCTTTAATGAAAATAGTTTTTAAAAAAAAAAAATAATATACAAATACATATAAAACTAGTATTGAACCCAACCCACAGGATGGCAGTTATGTCACCATCATTACTGATACTGTGGTGCAGGCACTGGGCACAGACTGGACTCAGCAGCAGATGGGAAATGGATCCAGGAACATATGGATCAGAATTGAAAACAAGAGTCCTCCTCACACACTGTCCATTGAAGGAGAGACCTTAACCCTCATGATCCCTCAGCTTTATACTGAACATGATGTATGTGGGATGAAATAGCTCGTTGGTCAGTTTAGGGTCACCTGTCCTGTTCATTTCTCCCCATGGGTACAGGTGCAGCCTTTTACTTTCTTC